>CAMOHE010039863.1:0-77376 GCA_946598075.1 Artocarpus hirsutus | reverse complement strand
TCATTCATTTTATCTTTGGGGCCCAAGTGTTACACCATAAACATCATCATCATAGGCGCGCCGTCATGAGAGGAGAGGGGTAGCTAATCCCAAACAAAACATGACAAGTCCAACCTTCGGGACATCATGAACATAAACATAAACATAGGGTGTGCAACACTTAATAAGTGATACATATATATAGATATACTTTTAATATACCTCATCATTGAAACATTCGTTAAACTTTCTTGTTGCAACAAGAGTTTTCATGAGAAAACAACATGTAAAAACAAAGTTTAAAAATTATCATAAAACATATTTTCAAAAATTTTTCGTAAACTTTTATTATGTTGCAGGTGAGAATGTACTTACTTGTCTTGCTTGCTTACTAAACCTTAACTTGGGTGACGTCGCTACAGTTCTCGGTGTGCTCGCCTTTTGGAGGGTTCATGTCAAACATTCATATTGACCATAAGTCATTTGCAATACTATTAGCAATATATAACATCTCATACTATCATAAAACATCACCTTATCATGTAATAATATCAAGAAGCACAAAATTACAATTTATGAACCTAGGGTATAATTCTAGAAAGTAGGCAGAATGACCTTTAATCACTTAAAAATTCATAATAATTTCATCATAACTCCAAATCAGTCAAAACTAGTGGCATTAGAAACTATACTCAAAAAAAAGAATTTCATATATACACGCATATTTTGACAATAAATTGCATGAAGAAAAAGTCCTCAAAATTCAATCTAAATTTCAGGTCTGTTTAAAACTATACAACTTTTAAGGTCAATTTCGAAAAATCATAACTATTTAATGAGAATCCCGATTCAAGCGATTCAAAAGCCAAACGAAAGCTTAAGATGTATAGTATTCGGTAAAAATATAAGAAAAATATAAACAATGCAAATACAGAATCAAAAATTACTGAAATATGACGGCTGTCAGGTGTTAGTATGAAAAGTAGACTTAAGGCATCAAAAATTCAATAATTAAAAAAAATAAAATTACTTTAACCCTAAAATTTTTATGACAACCTAATAACATATATATACAGTACCACAAAAAGTCTCATTAGTAAATAAATTTGTTTAGCCATACAATTAGGTCACATAAACAAAAAGTACCGAATTTACTGAATAGACAGCCATAAAACCTATCTTAAAGAAAATTCAAGAACTCATAAAATATTCATCAAATAACCACAAAATTTTCCAGATCATAACTTAACATATGCATGAATATCTCTGTAAAATTTCATTCAAATCAAAGGTCTTTTGCCTCTTAAACATGGACTATACTTTTGTGCAAAATACCAATCAGCAACAGTTTGGTCATGAGTGGCAGAGAAAGAAAATTTAATATCTCATCATAAAAAATTCCAAATAAAGTGAAATTTTGAGAAATATCACATATCACATACATAAACATCACACTAAAATTTCAGAGCAAACAGAAATTCGTAGACCAAGTTATAAAGGTCGGATTACAAAGGAAACAAAATTTCAGTAATAGTCTAGAATGAGTTTCTTACCTCCAAAATGATTCTTCTTAATTCTCTTGAATTATCTAAGTAAAAACCCAATATTTCATTCAATTGTTTGCAGAAAATAAGGGAGAGAAGGGAAGAAAACATGGAGAAGAAGGAAAAAGTGTCTAAGAAAATTTTGAAAGAGAGAGAGAATTTTCTTTGGCTGGAAATTTAGAGAATGAAAACTTTGGTGGCTTAGAGGTGTATTTATAGGTTTATGAGAGAGAATGGATTAGATAAGTATAGAAAACCATAATCCTAATCTAATTCAATTTCCTTTTTTTTTTCTTTTTTTTTCTTCTTTTCTTTTCTTTTCTTTCTTTTTTTTTTCTTTTCTCACGGCAATCAGTCGTTTCTTTCTTTTATAACCTTATATTTATATATATATATATAATATAATATAATATTATAATATAATATAAAATAATTATAATATATAATTACTTATATATAACAAAAATATTTACTTCCATAACCAAAAAAAATATTAATTTTTCACATTATTTTCTTAGACATTTTATATTATCCAATTACTTAATACCATTATAATAAAACTACTACATATGTAATTATCATAGCATCATAAATGTTATGAAAATATGCAACAACATTCATGTCATCATAAAAATATAACTGTAGGCATACACAATTCTAGAGCATTATAAAGATTATAAATTTAGGGCAAATTGAAAGCCATAATAAAATAAATAAATACTTTTAAGCTTATCATCACTTTTGACATGAACATCCTGAGTACATCGATCTCACAAGGCCGTCACCTGCGACATTTCTTAATAAAAAGTTAATTTACTTAACATAAATAATTATGGCATTAAAGTATTATATTCTAACGTTAAATTAACGTAAGTGTCCATAGAAGAAAACGACGGACGTTACAGAAAAAACCACTAAACAAGTCTATTAGGTCCAACCAAGGACTAACTGGGATCCGACCAGGATCAGTCTGACTAAGAATAGTTTGACCAAGATCTGTCTAACTAAGGTCTATCCGACCAGGCCAAGGCAACCATGAAGAACAACTTTGTAGTACTAGAGAGGTGGTCGGACCCCCAACCAAATCATATAGTGGTGCATCATACCTAAAGACTGCCATATGGTACCATCTCAACCTCTGTTGGGTAATCCTCCTCCTTTAGAGATTGTGACACCTATCACTGACCATCTAGGCTCGTATAGTAGTACACCTGGGTCATGGGTCAAATCTGGTCTACACTCAGATCCAAGCTAAACTCTATAAATAGGAGCATCAACTCCACACAAAGGTATGAGTATTCTTCCTTTGCCTGCTCTGCCTCTTTCCTTGCTCTTCCCAATTAGAATACTAACTTGAGCGTTAGAGTGCTCATGGTAGACATCACACTGGTGTCCTCTTACTCCAAAGCATTCCTTTCTCTTGTAGATTCAAATTAAATAATGCTCAAACGACACAACTTTACTATCTTAATTACTATCAAATGCAAAGGAAAAAAAAGAAACTTAAACTAAAACCTAACTAAAAAATAATGATTGATTGGCACAAACAAAACATAAAGTAACAAACTACCCCTAAACTTGAACAATACATTATCCTCAACGTAAAAAGAAAACAAAAATGAGAAAGAAAAGAACACTCCTTAAACTAAAGGTTGTGGCTGCCTATTCCTCCTCGTCTTCGTTCTCTTTATTATCTTCATTGAAAGCAAAGATTGTGCGAAAGTTGTCCAAGTTCATGTTCAGATGCATGGCCATGTGGCTCATCATCTATGCTAGGATGTAGATATGGTTTCAGTTTTTGATTTTTTTTTTTTTTTTGTTAAGCTGAGCACTTTGGTGTCCCACAAAAACTTAAAATCGCCATAAACAAGACTTACATCATGATTAAGTTGCAAAATGAACTAAAACTAAAAGAAACAACTAAGAAACTAAATAACATGATGAAAACTAAGATAGAAAAAGATAGAGAGCTTGGGTTACCTCCTAAGAATCGCTTGTTTTATAGTCATCAGCCTGACTCTCATAGAAGCACTCATTAAAAAGTGGCTTTTGCCCATAGTTAGTGTTGAGGGTGAGCTCGGCCCCACCACCGAAGAGTCAAAGTCCAGTTGGTCGGTATAACAGCTCGGCAAAGGTCCGTGGAGCTCATAGCTGACCCTGATCACACTCGATGCATTGTCCGAGGTGCTCTTTAGGGCTCCTCCATGCCGTGCCTCCTTAGGGTGCCTCCTCGGACCCAACATCAGCTCGGGTTAGACCATTGTCCCTCTTAAGTAGGTTGCTACTCGCTATCACTGGCCCACAAGTGGCAAATAACTCACCGTTGGATGCGAGCTCATCCACCGGTAGAAGGATGCGACACTTGTCACTTGTCATCTAACACGTCATGATGTGACACCCAGGTTGTGGACGAAAACCACCTAACACCTGGTCCAAGTGATAACCTATAAATAGGATGCATTTATTACATTAAAAAAAAAAAAGCTCCTTCCCAATGAATTAGTTCCCGACCACTGCTGAGCACCTCCTGCCTTGAGCATCGAAGAGCCCTTGTCTTGTTTAATGATTAACTAGCCTCCGAGGCGACCCTCCTCTTGTTGCAGGCCGACTAAACCAGGCAGAGGTGAACAGGAAAGAGCTGAGCACCGTGCGCAGTCGCACGTGGTGTTGGTATGACGTTGGGTAAGCATCAACAGTAAGTATCAAACAACACCACATATGGGTCTTGGTTATAGATGCCCTCAAGCTTGGTAAGATTTAGAAATGATTCTCATGTCGTGCCAACAACACATGTCTTCAAATGATGTGCTTTTGATGTGAACTTTATTTTTGGCCCGAGCTTGAACAAGGTGAGATGTGATGGTGGTGATGTCCATGGCCAACACGAATCAGTTAATGATCTATATGTTGGAACCATTGATGAGCTCAAATCAACAGTTTTATATACTTTTATATTCTCCAATGACCTTTGTGGCTTCTCCTCATATAGGAATTTCTCTAATAACCCTTCTATTTGCTTTTCCTTTTCCTTTTGACTATCCATTAGCATGTTTTTGATGCAGTCTTCATAAAAGTCAGTTTTGGATAGACTCCTCTTGTTTTAGCAAGTGTAGATTATTGTTGATCGAGCAAGAGCCTAACTCAGCAAATGGTTGAGCGAACACAACTTCAAAGGGTTCTTGTTCTTCATCTTGAGGCTCTATTTCCTTTAGAGGCCTAAATTCCTGAGGTTTCACACAATCATCATTAAACAAAACCAAATCCTTTATTGTTTTATGGTCACTACAAGGATTTAATGTTGCAACTTCCTCCTTTATATGACTCTCTAAAATTATGCTCTTTAAATAGTTTTGTTCATTAAGATATCGCCTAGAGTTGGAAATTTCATGACTTTCCTCAAGAGTGGCCTTCAAATGGTCTAAAGCAATGTCCAAAGCTGTCTTCTTTTCTTAATATTGGCTATAGTATTGTTCCATCATGTTGGGGTGAATATTCCATGAAAGATTTTGATGCCTCTCCCAGCAAGAAGTGTGCATTGGAGAATTCAAATGCCAATGATAATTAAAGGCCGCTATATCCTGCAATAAGTAGTAAGCCTCATCAACAGTTCTTGAAAAAAAAGAATAACCGTCAGAAATTGTGCCTTTTTCTACCGAATCTCTAGCTTCAAAATGCAACCCTTCAATAAATATTTAGAGAAGAGCCCACTTTAGTAGGTTGTAATGTGAGTACCACTCAGTATATCTTCAAATCACACCCAAACTGCATAAAATAGTTTCATGTACTGTTGAGCAAAACTTGCAAGGATATTCTGATGAAACATCATAAAGTACTTTGGAAATCAAAATGACTTAAAGAAAAAAAATTAGAACAAATAAAAACGAAATAAAACAAATAAAAAAAATTGTTCAAAGTAATCTTAGAGCTAATTGGTATCGATATTAAGTAAATTAAACAACAATCCCCTACAACAGTGCTAAAAACTTGATGCAAAAAATCTGTAAGTGCATAGAATCATAGACAAGTAATAAAGAATAAGTAGAGTATGGTTCCCACAAAGATTGTGTTAATCTAGCTAAGTACAGAAATCAGTTGACTCTAAAATTATTTAAATAATCAAATATAAAATAGAAAAATAACAAAACAAAAAAATATAAATGAAAACCTAAAAAATAAAAGGTTAGGGCATCCGATTTCACCTAAATTAATCCTATTCAAATTATTTAATTTAATCAACCGATGTTTACTCCTACGTCAATAACAAATTTATTTTAGGTAATTGCTAATCTTTTTTAAGCATTAACAATTTATCCCAGTTAACAAATTTCCTACATCTTTATGAAAATTTTAAACTTACCAAGATTTATTAAGAACTAGAAATTCACAATGTTGTACAATTCTCATAGATATCTTTATCCTATGATAATCTTATGGCATTTAATCATAGTCCAATTTAATTATTGCTTCTTAGCCTCAAACTAAATAACAAATCATGCTAAAGATACGCAAACTTTTACAAGCATTAAGATCAGATTAAACACTGATATAAATAAATATTAAATTGAATTAAATTAAATAAAAGTGAACATTCATAATCTGGCTACATCTAGCCCTAGAAAAAGGGAAATTAGTTCCTAATGAAACCAAAAACAATCCTAAATAATATCTTAAACATGATGAGTGAAGGAAAAGAACTGTATTTGGATGCGAAGATGGGTTCTGTCTCCAGGTTTCACTATTCTTCTTCTCCAAGGTAGTGAGTTTTGCCCTCTTATTTGTAGTTTTCCTCAGTTAAAAACCATCCTTTAACCCTTCATAATGTTCTATTTATAGACTAAGGTTTGAAAGGACAATTTTGGGACGAAATGAAACTCAGATTTGAAAAAAAAAAATCGCACCAATACCTAGGCTCCATATTTCTGGCACTTAGGTGCCATAGTTGTAGCACCTAGGCTTTATATTTCTGGTGCCCAGGCTTTGTAATCGCGCCTAGGAGCTATACTCTCAGGTTTTAATACTAGGATTCCTCCTACAGGAGCACCTCGGCGCCCATAAAGTGGTGTCTAGGCTTCATTCTATCTCCGAGTTTATTGTTGTTCATTTTTGGTCTGTTTTGCCCCGCACTTTGCTATATACATCTTTTTTCCTCAAAATCTATAAAGAAGCATAAAACACTATGAAATTCCTATATATTACTAAAAACTATCAAAATATCAAGTTAGTACCATCTAATTAATTAGCCTAAAACAAACTTATAAAAATTCTCACTGGTTAATTTTCTTTTTATACCTTATATACTTAATTGCAGGGATTCATTAAATGAAGCAATTGTATCAATTAAATAAAGATTATCGTAAACTGATAAAAACTCAAAACCAACTAATTTTGAATCATGAAACAAACTAAATTTTCTATTCCCAAATAAACAAGAATAACCAAATTTGTCCAAAACATAAATAAAAATCAAATTCAGTCCAAAGATGGTACAATAATTGTCTCATTAAGATCCAAATAAAATCTAGTCTTTAACAATAATTTAAATTTTCCTATTGCCTCAACTTGAACCATCCTACCATTGCCCACATAGATGTATCTTTCAGCATCACTTAGCTCTCAGCAATTCAAGCAACCCTGTATAGACACATTGGTATGAGTTGTACTAGAATCTATCCACAATGTGTGTCCAAGTACTGAAGTTAAATTAACCTCAAAACAAACCAAATTAAGAAGCATACCTTTCTCAGCATGCAATGCGTAATAGTTGGTGCACTACTTCTTTTTATGCCTTTCAGCTCTATAGAAAAAGCAGCCAATACCTTCTAGCTCATCGGGTTTCTTTTGTTATTTCTTTTGAGGTGTCGTATTTGCAGCTTTCTTTTCCTTCTTCCTTTTCTTTCCCTTGTCCTTGTCTTTAGAGGTTGAGGCCAGGTGAGCACTTTTTGTCTTATCTTGCTTCAGCCTTTCCTTTTCCTAAATACAGTGTGAGATGAGCTCATGCAAAATTGTCTCTTTCTGACAATTATAGCTCATCTTAAACTGGCTAAATTGCATAGGAAAGGATATCAAAACCAGATGCACCAGCAAGTCTTCAAAGAGATCTAGCTTAAGTGTTTTCTATTTGGAAACAAGATGAGACATCTCCATGGTTATGCTAAAATCGTAGGATCTCCTTCCCATGTAAGCGTTGCACGTTTAAGGTGGTGATTGGTTGATTAAGTTTTACCAAGTCAAGAATAATTTATTTCAGTTGGGCCTAAGCCTTGTTAAGCCTAACATGATAAAATTGGGCCGAAGTCCATTCATTCCTTTTGGACTGTTAGATTTAACAAAGATTTGGGTTAATAGGTCAAGATATGGGTATGGATTTTTTGACCCAATGAGCTTTGATCCAACCGGTTTTGACTGTGTGGCTGTTGACTTCGTTGATTGTCGTTGACTTCTGCTGACGGGTGTTGATTGGCCATTGGCCGGCGTTAACTGACAGTTGATTAAATGAGGTAAAAAAAGGGAGAAAAAACTTTAGTTGATAGTACTAGATTGGCAGTTTTTTTTTTTTTTTTTTTTTTTGTTTTACTTTGAAAATTATGAGAATAATATATTTCATGGCACAAAAGTAGTTCATTTTTTAAGTTTATGCTAGACTTCCAACATTTATAGTTTTTGTTCAACTGAAAGCACAAGAACTATAATATATGGTTGGTTATGAGAAATTGGTAAAAACCAGCTAGTAAAGATAATGCCCTGTTTAATTAATAGGCTTGAATCACAATTTAATTCCTTTCTTCTATAGTGTTTTTTTAAGGAAAATTATGGTTTATATGTTCTCATTGGGAAGGTTGAATTTGAGCATCTATCAACTCAATAATTTACCCTTATTTATTTGAATGATTGGTCTCAACTTGAGTGAAAGAACATGTGACTTTCAAGTTCTCTTCAAAGCACAATATTGAATATCAAGAATGCTCATTGAATTAGATTAAGTTCGATAGCAGATTATGGAATCTAATTTCTATCCAAATTTTCTCTTAAATATATAAACTAGATGAGCTAAATGTGTCTTGACCAGAGCTGAATATGCCTAATGGATCCTTTCAAGCACCACAATTCGAATAAACGATGACATAATGAATGAATGGACTCAGGTTCCACAAAAACGTTAATTAACAGCATATTCCCTTTAGAAAAATCCAGTACCAGGTACTAGAAAAATATTAATTAGCTAAAATATATGGTGACCCGTAAAAAAACAAAAAACAAAAAAAAGGTTAATGATTGAGCTAGCTAGGTCATGACACCTGTCCCATTGGGCCGGCGGAGTGCTAAGTGTCACGTGGAGAACTTATAGTCCACATGTTTTCTGTCACATATGTTGCTAATTGGGTTCAGCACAAAATGTCATGAAGTCCTGCATGTGAGAGTGTGTGTGTAAATATATTCTCAATTTTTATAACTCCAACTTCAATTATGTGCCATTTCCAGGCCACTTTATTTAGTACCCTAAAATGTAAATAATAGAGTACTACACTATATATAAACTAGCAAAAAGTACATGATGGAAATGAGTACATATATATTAATGGCATCTTAATATAAATTTGTTTATATGTAATAATAAATATACAGTCTGTTTCTTTTTATATATATACTATCCTTGATCTCGAAAAAGAACAGGAAAACGGAATGAACAAATTTGGATCACCGGATAGGAGGAAGTTTATGTATTCAATATTTTGTCAGAATGCATATATCTAGGTTAATATGGACTCATCTCGTCTCACATCTTGTATCATCCTGTATATCTTACTTTGTAGTTTAGCAAGGTCAAAAGATGAGAAATATATAAGAAATATACTTATTGGAGAGAAACCCTAGAAACACAATTCTAAACACTATATGTGTGTATATATATATACACACACACTGATCAACTTTGTCTCCATTTGCCAAGAATCTTCAATAAAAACTTGAAAATGAGTTTGACACTTAAGTGGTCCTTAGTTGTGGGAAGATGTCCGTGCATTTGAATATCAAAAAGAAACAATACAAAAATGTCCGCAGAATCGAGAAATGATGGAGTTTTTAACGACAAACGATGGAAGGGGTTAACTTTGAGCCACTTAGAGTAGAATAGTGGTCCCCGGGTCTAGGGGTTAACGAGAGAAAACCCTAAGCGTATTGGACAAATAGAGCCGTTAGTAAAGGTGAGAATGCTAGATGCCTACGTATGAAGATCTGTGTATATGTGGGTGTATATATATACAAATGTATATGGACTCATCTAAGCTGAGATGTGACCGTAAATAGTTCCACATTTTAGAAGACATTTGGAAACATATCGAATAACAAAAATCTAGTTTGAACTAGTTTTGTTGTAATTTTTTTTTTCTAAAATTTGAAGGGTTATAGTATTTTAAATTTAAACTCATATTGATTTGAACTATATTTTCAAATAAGTTAGAAGTATATCACTTAATTAGTCCTAGATAATAAGAGTCATTTCCTTGTGTTTTAAAGGAGCTTCTACATGAGGAATTCCTATTTTTATTTTTGTACTTTCAGGATGAAAATCTTCTTCTCATTTCATCTACTGTGAGCAATATTGATTGGATAGCAATATATGGCAGGAAATGCTTATGAATGTTCATTAAATTAAGTACTGTTGAGCTTGAAACTCAAATTGAAACTTTTGCTTTTATTTTCAGAATTATAACAATACAGAATTTGACTACTCGTTGCCACATATCAGCATTACTAATGAAGAAACATGCATGATTTAAAATTAAATTACTCTGTGTATAGCTATTAGAAACAAATTAGTCATGCCCGACTAATACGTATGTTATAAATTTATTAGCATGGATTTGCAAGCTAGATCAAGTGTAAAATCTATATGTGTTCAAGAAATCAAGAAAAATATTGAAAGAAAACATCTGTAATGAAGACTAATCATCAAAAGAAAAAGTTCTTGCTTGAGCTTCTGGCATAAGTTGTAGCTCTTAACTTGCTTTTTGCATCAAATGTTTCTTAGAGCCTTTTGAGTTTTTTTATTCTGCTTCAGTTGGCTTTGGCATGTAATTCGCATATTTAATCTCGTTTATGATTTCATTTTATTTTAAGTAAAGTAAGGTCAAGAGCTTAATGTGGTCGGAGGATCTTGTATGATGCCATTGCCAATCTAGCTGAGATGTCTTAGAGTACTGTTGTGATATCAGTTGCCCCTCTCTTATCGTATATATTTTTTAAAAAGAAAATAAAATAAAAAAAATAGAGATTAAAGGGTAAATTAATTTGATGTATTTACTACTTGAAATTGCTTAAAAAAAGAACGGCAAACCCTGATTAATTTTTAACTTGGATTAAGGAAATCCAAACTTACTACTAATACATATGCAGAGAACTTGATATCTGGTGCTTGAATTTTATAACTTTGAGACATTTAAATGCTTTTATCCGCTAATAATTAAGTGTGTTAATGAAATTACAAAGAATAAATAAATAAATTCTTGCTCATCAGGGTCAAGAAAAAGACAAAGTTATAAGATCAGCAAGCTATCAACAGTACGTAAACCCAAATAAAGCTACCCTATATTCCAGAGAGAAATTTATCCTATAACCCAAATAATTTACAAAATGATATGAATACAACCATCTTCCATAAATCTCTCGTATTTTGGAGAGAAAGATACAAGGATTATAGTAATTCCAATCTCAGTACTACATCTAAATTAAAGCTAGTAACATGATGAGTCAAAATCAAAGAAATAAGCCGATTGAGATCCAATATTTCCCTCCCAAAAAAGCCAAAAAAAAAAAACCCTCTCCACATGCTCACTTATATAATTTTGTTTATATCATCATATCTCTTATAATTAACACTGATATGAGAAGGTTAGAGAGAATACCACAGACATATCAATCAAAATCTCTGTTGGAAGGAGCTATTACTCCTCTCACCAACCGCACTGAAATTGAAATTAGTATGTGAATTAGGCACAATATCTTCGTGATTCTTTTCATTATGACCTCCATAATTATTGGAATTAATTTCGTTCTTGATCTGATCTTCACTAGCTGCCGCCTTATTCTGGCCGTGAGATGATGATGATCTCTCTCCTTCCATCTCCCTGTACCTATGCAAGTACCGCTTGAGGGGCCCGGCGTAGTCGTCGAATCCTAGTGTGGCTAGGGCCCAGCAAACGTCGTCGCCGTTCACTGTCTTGCGCTTCTCCTTGTGGCACTTGTCGGAGGCCTCTCCGGTGACGAAGCTTATGAACTCGGAGACGCATTCTTGCATGGTTTCCTTGGCTTCTTTGGAGATTTTGGCATTTGGAGGCAAAATCTGCTTCATGATCCGCCCAACGTTGGCTATTGGAAGCAGCCGATCTTGCTCTTTGATGACCCCAATATCTTCACTGCTATTAGTACTAGCGCTTGCTGCTGCTGTGTAGTTGTGGCTTTTAAACCCTTCTGATGTATTATTGCCTATGTTATTATCAACCATGTTTGTAAGAAGATTAAAGACAAGATTTTCCCTAATTTGATCCTGCCAAATGAAGACACGTTGCTCTCCTCTATGTTGCTAGCTTGCTGCTTTTATAGGAAGCTTACATATACATATATAAAGACAGCGAGTTCAGATCTGCTTTTTTATTTTTCTTTTACATTTAATTTTTCATCATATTATTTAAATTTAGAGCCTACTTGGTTCATGGGATTAAAGAGAAATTTTATAGCTTGTTTGATAACGTAGTTTGAACTGAAAAAAAAAAAAAAAAAAGACTAATTAGACTTGACTTTATTATAGTGTTTTCTTTATATAATTTGAATTATTACAATATTTTATGTTTGAATTGTTGGTTCGAATTATGTTCTCAAAAGGGTTATAATGTTATTTAATTTTATTTTTGAAAGAAAACGTGTAACAAAAAGAGATTGATCCCAAACATTTCACCAAGTCCTTGAGACAAATAAATGGTTAAGAAACCTAACAACTTAAAAGTATTTAAGCAATAAAAAAAGTGTCAAAATTTGATTGAAGAGACAATTAATAGGATAAGAAAATGAGACAGTAATGTAAACTCAAAGATAACAAAATAGACCGATAACAGATCACGTGGGAATCATTAACATGAAATAGATTAGTATTTGACAATTTTTTAATCATATAACAAATATAATTATTTAGATTGTTTCTCATTGGGGAAAAAAATTAGATGTATGAATGTGTAGGGTTTGTAGTAGCCATCTACTATACCTATAATTGGGTGATTAAAAGTAAAAGCCTTAAACTTATAAATGGATAAATGGTCCCCTTTTGATCTGTTTAATGCTCTTAATAAGTTTCAACTAGGCTTTTAAAAATTGATTGCAAATTTGAATTTGTGGACTAAAAGAATTGCACGTGTGATAGTTGTAGTAGATACAACCAAATTAAGACCTAAAAAGAAGGGACTAACATAAATTAAGATCCTTATGTTCATCGAGATCCTAGTATAGGGGTTTTAATTACACGAGATATTATTGCACTCCATAAAATAGCAAATCAACTTAATCAAAAATTTGAAGTCATCATCATGTACCTGCCAATCTGCTAGGCCTGATCCTGGTGTGATATCTAATATTAATTTGCTTTGGATAATTTATACCATTATTTGCAGGCTTTATATAGGACTAACACGTGGAAGTTACATATACAGCATGTATAGTGAAAATTTTTTTAATACGTTATGCGTGGTGCAAATGAATTTAAGAGTCACAATCTTCCACGCCCAACTTTTTGAAACTGATTAATATATATGCCTGTTAAACCTTCCACATCCAACTTTGTGAAATGACCGTTAAAATTTATTCCAGATGGTCTAGAACTAAAGCACATATATAGAAGCTCTCCAAATAAAAAATAAATGAATAAGATAGCATAAAAGAGCAAAGCATCACCTTTGACGTGGACTAAAATCACCTGTCAAATTTTGATGTACAAAATGATGTTTAATTAAGCAAATCATAACTAGTATATTATTAAAGTTTAAAAGATTCTGTAATTAACGTTTTCATGCTTATTCATTAAACGATTCAACAAAACGTGATTGGTTAGACATTATTTGAGATACGAAAATTAGACAGATGATTTGAAGATTTAATTATATATACGTATATATTGTATTTAATTACTTCTTTATGAAAACCAATTATAATTAAGTGGATGCAGGTTAAAGCTCTAAATCAATTGTCTCTATGAATCCCACAAGAAAATTGTTTCTCAATAAGAAAGAGGAAAAACACTACTTAATTATTACAAAAAGAAAAAAACAGTACTTAACCAAAAGTGACAAAGATATGTTCAGGAATTTTTTGTCATCTATTATAATCAATTAAGGCAAGCTATTTTTTGTTCTTTGTTATATTTTACAGGATACGGTTTCCCCAGAGTTCACAATGTTTTACTTCGCCTACAAAATTATCCTTGGCAAAAAAACAAAACAAAATAAAGAAACATGCATGACACATTGGTAGTACGTGAAATCATCTTTTGATGCACATGAACTAATAAATCATGAGCTCAATATTCTTTTAAAAAAAAAAAGTCATGAGCTCGTATAAATAGCTTGTGAATGGCAGACATGTGCACTAGACGACAACAAACGATAAGGTTTGTACTTTGCTATTTAAAAGAAAAAGAAAAAGAAAAAGAAAAAGCAACAAGTTTTGCACTTTTCTTTCTTGGGAGTGCATATTGATTAGGTTTATTGGAGGAATACAGAGACAATTAACTTTCCTAAATTAGTCTTGGAAGGAAAAAAAAAATAACAAAACTAACGAAAGAAGATTAAATGGAAATCTAGCTTGCTAAATTGGGCAATATTTTACATTTTAAGCAGCAAAAGGCGCATGTAGCCCTGATCATATAGAAGAAGAAAAAACAATATAGATCAACATTAATTAATCAACAGCCTCTATCCTCTTAATCCAATTGTATATTGATATGCAGCACGACTTTGCAACACCTTTCATCTCCCTAGCAAGGTTTTAAAAAAAAAGGAATAATATCATGGATATTTTTTCGCATGTGCAAAAACGTCCAAACAGTTCCATTGCCATCTTAATTACTGGTCAGTTTATTCACTTCCTTATCTTTCTTTCGTTTTCGGCTTTTAATTACCTTATTTACTGAAAATTAAAATTTGGCCCTTTATGTGTCACTTAATTTAAGAACAGTATAATTTGTTTTTTGTTTAAACATAGTTAACCGTGTGAAACAAACAAAGCAAAGTATATCAAGTATTGAACGTCTATTCTAAAAAAAAAAAGGCATTGGACTTGAGGTGCGGCGAAGTTAAAGAAAATGATCAATCATTATTCGCTACAAGCAACAAAATATATATAAGATAACTTATATTTAACGACCATTTTTGAAAGCCAATAAGATGACGTAGAAAAAGATTCTTATCAAAAACATTCAATGATAATTAAGGGTGCTCAAAAAATCTGTTAATTGTTCCAAACCATCTAATTCGTACTAAATTGAACCAAATCAGTGGTTTTTATTTTAATTTTAGACTATTTGAGTGATTTAAACAAAAACTTTAGATAAATTTGGTTATAGTTTGAACTTCTCAAACCGCTAAACTGCTCATCAAATAGTTATATTATATAATTTTTATTTTTAAAATATTTTTTAGATAAGAATTTTTATTATCTTTTATATGGATAAATTACAAAAATTCCTCATCAGCTATAACCCTTGTAATATTATGCTCCATAAACTTCAAAAGTAACATTCATGCCTCTCGTTCTATGAAATATTAACTACTTAAATCATGATTTTGAGCCTAGACACAATATTACAAATGGTGAGATTGTTGAACAGTTTAATGAGACTGTTAGCTTACCTTTGTGCAGTCACAAGAAAGTAAAAGAGAGATTATTTGTTTTTAATTTGTTTAGTTTATATTTTTAACTATTAAAATTTTTAAAGTACATCCTTTTAAAATTCAAATTAGCATAAGATATGATTCAATTATCAAAATACTTCTCTATTATGTATCAAGTAATAATTATGTACCAAGTTTTAGTTAAGGAGTATTTTTTTTAATGTTTCATAGTTTAGGAGGAACACATGTTACATTTTAAAATTTAGAGGTTACAATATTGCAAGGGCTATAATTGAGGAAAAATTTTTATAATTAATCCTTTTTGTATAGATTATTCTTCAACGGTCAATCAGAGAAGCTCTATACGTATAAAATATACCTTTCCACGCTTTATAATTACATTTTCTCCTAATCACTTATCATCAACATCCAAAAAAAATCAAATTACAAAACCAATATATACAACTAAAACTAACTCATGGAATGGAACCTTAGCCTCCCCCCATCCAGTGACCAACATTTTCTCACTACATTGCCGACGACCTACCTGCCATGCCGTCATTGTCACGTCTTCTCTCTCTGCCGCTGGCCCAGCTCATCACAGGATTAATAAAGGATATTAGTAGCAGGAGAGTTTTATCGACACAAGTGGAAAACTTCAATTCAAGTTTAAAATTTTAAAATTTGTGTTATCATGACTTTTTAGTTTGGTCTTTGATTTATGCAAAAATTTTTAAAGGTAAACTTTTAGACATATAATAATATTAATTTTTTCAACCTTATCCACAAACCGCCTAAACTATTTATAAGTGATTTGATTTAGTTTGGTTTTATAAAAGATATCAAAATTTTTGGTAGTTTAAAGAAAAAAACACCGTCTAAACCGCCCATCAACATGCCAAAAGTTAAAAAGTTGAAAAATAGAAAAACACTTTGCCAACCCATTTTTTATTGTTATTTCTCCTTCAGTCCCTAAATCCTCACCATTGTTCGGTGACCCCACCGTTGCCACCGTGGAGTATATCCAAGCACTTTTAGGAGTTTTCGTGTTGTTAATGTTTTGTTGTTGATTTGGTTGAGTTTTATAATTTGATGGACTTGTTTTTATTCTTTGCAATTATATTTTGTGTTTGGAACTGAATTTATATTTAATTTTTCCTACAAAAGCTTTGTTTAGGGTCTTGGATTTAGATATGTTTTCTAAATTTGTATTTTTGAAGTTGACGTTGATAATGATTGTGACAATGAGGAGGGTTTCTAATACATTAATTTTTGAGAAATATAATGATTATTTATTAAAAAAAAGTGATTTAATGAAATATATGGTAGTTTATTTTTCTAATTTGTGAAAACCGAAGAAATTGTTTTTTGAGTAAGAAACTATAGTTTTGGCTAAATAATATTTATTACTTTTACATGCATTTTATAATAGTTTATGTAAAAATTGTGATTAAAAGTGCTATTTTATGAAGTTAAAATAGTGCTCGTACGAAAACAGCGTCGTCAAAAGTTTAATTACCGAGACCATATGGCATCTCATATATGATTATAGATATGTGTGATTTTTGTGAGGTAGTACATCTTGGAGAATATAAGATATACGTATTAGCACCTTTGTCCGTATTCCTAAATTTTATAGAGAAAGAAATAATAACTTTGTTAAAGAATATATACGCCTCCAATTTTTTATTACTAAATCATGACATATGCTCCAAGGTCATCGCCACTTGCAATAAATTTGCAAAAGTTGAGTGAATATAACTGGACTTTTTTCCTTCTACTGACCGTACACCCTGCGTGGAACCACAGTTGAGAGAACATGATCACTTGTTTGTGGTCCATGCATGCTTAATGAAAAAAAAAATTACTAACTTTAGGACTCTTTCAACAATATCATCAACAAAAGTAAAAGCAGATATATTACAATATATAACAGGACAGACATTTATATATATATATATGGTTGCTTTATTTCTTACAGTTAGAAGATCAATTAACTGGAACATGACTTGTTTAGCAGCTCGTTGATTAATTTGTGCTCTATCATGCACAAAATCTATCTTTCGTAATTGTAGTTGTTATTTTGTTTTTACTTCTTTGGCCTTCACAATCATGATAGTTCTATGCACACACTTAAAATTACTGTTTTATAATTAATTTACTCTTTAGAAATTAAACCATGAATATATAACTAGAGGGCTATTTTAATTTGCTCGCACACACACACACACACACACACACACACACACACATATATATATATATATATGCGAGTATAATGATTAAGGATTCAACATCACAACTAACGTAATAATAAGGAATGGTATTATTAACTAATTACGTACCAAGTTGAAATCTATGTGGGGCCAGCTTCCTACTTTTGTTAAGATTCCACCTTTCACTTAGTCTAATCTCTGGTGGGCATCTTTAGCTTATCTGATCTAAGGTCTTCTGGATCTAGGGACATCCAATGCTCTAAAAGTCTAAATACATCTAACGCAAAATTGGAATATATTTTTTATTAAATATTAAATTTTGCCATTCTTTTGCTTTGTTGCTTTTTGTTTTTCAACTATCTCCTAGCTTAAAATACCAGCTAATTAATTCCGTTGTTTTAATTGGTTGTTTGTTCCTCCTTTGTATAGGTTTTAAAAAAAAGGATGGATACTATCTATTGCTAGGGCCCTAACTGAGATTTTTTTACCTTCTTTAATTATGGACATTTTGGCTATTATAAGTGTTAATATTGTTAATGCAGCGTCATCAAAGATTACCAGATTCTATGATAAGAGGCACTTTGTTCTTTGTCAACTGTAAACTGTACATATCTCCTAGTTTATAAATATCAGATGAAGTGGTTTTTATCGCATGCATGTTTTCTTACAATGTAATGATTATACTTATTAGTGATTTGTATCAAAGTGGCCAATATATAGCTCCCTTCCAAATCAGACCTAAGTTTGATCTGCCATATCAAATTTATAGGGTCCTCAAAGTAATTGTGATTACGGATAGATGGAAGAGGAAATGTCCTAGAGTCATGTACATGCACATATGCATATGGACCTATTGTACGTGGTACACATCATATGCGTGTACACATGCACGGACAAACATCTCATACCATTGGCCAATTTATGTAATATTAACTTTTGTGATTTGGTATTATCTACCGGTAAATCCACACCTATTTCACTTTGATCTCTTTAGAATTCAAACCTAGACCTTAATTAAAAAAAAAATGATATTTTTTGTAGCTACTTAATTGTCAAAACTCAAAGTTTAGTCTCAAACAATTTTTGTTTGTTAAAAGTTGGAAACTTCAACGCAAAATATTAACAATAACAGATAATTAGCAGTATGTAACTCATAACCCGGTAAGCATTCATGTACTCTAAAATCATCATATTCAGCTTACATGTATTTTCTTTTTTCAAGTCCTCTTAATATCCTTAAATAATATCATGTCACATCAATTAAATTGATGTGGCATGGTACGTTAATTGACATAATATTTTAGTTGATGTCGTATAATATTGTTTAAAGGACATAAAAATAAGTTAGAGGTGTCAAGCCGACCCGGCTCATATGGACCAAAAGGGAAAATAAGTAAAGATAAGCTAGCTTGGTTAATTAAAAGGTAGGTTCCGTATGCCTAAAGCCCAAACAAACTTAGGACCAGGCCAGGTTGCATTTTTACAAGGAAATCTTTTATTAAAAAAAAGCCAAGCAAGGTCTACTTTGGCCCTAGATCTTTGACCCAGCACAACCTGGTTTGGTTCATGATGCGGGTTGGTCCGAGCACTGGGACCGAAAAGATAAGCACTGAGCTAGCCTGTTTGACCTAATATTTGAAATTGACACCTCTTAAATGAGTAAAAACAAAGGGATACAAGAGTCATGACTCATAGTCCCTCAAAAATACACGTGCCGTTCCGAACCATGGAATTGACTTTAGCCTCTTGTGACCTATGTCTATTGCAAGAGATGGATATTTCCTTTTTTAAATTTGGATATGCCCTTGTCATGTTGGGAGCATGTCTCCTCGGAGCACCCAAGGGGATCTTATAATTGGGGACATAGTCAGCTCCTTGTGGCATCGTGAGCTCACAGTGCTGCAAGGAGATCTTGTTGCCACAACAAGATTATTGTTTCCGATGTACTCCTTTCCTTATTATCTCTTTTTTTGTGTTTTTGTTTTTTAGTATTCCAATGAGAAAAACATGGTAGTGCAGAAGGTTACCGTTGGTAGCACAACTGGCTGTGGTTCAAACGGAGGCTAGAAGGATTTCCAATTTCTTAGCGAACTACCTGCAATATCATAGTAGGATACTTTTCGATCACTAGTGACTCCTGTCAGTTAGCCCAGCATGATATTGTCAGGGACATTCTTGGCATTTTATGAGTCAGAATATTTTTTTTGTGGGAAAAAATAATACAAGAGCTGTGGTCGTATCTTTGTAAGAGAAAATTGGACAGAATGCTCCCTCATGAACACTAATTATCAACATTACCCCTTTGTTTGGGACTTTATAAAACAGCAAGAAGAGAATTAAGCCAAATCCATCGCCGATAGAAGAACTTCTACTATGTTTCAAAGTTCTCCGTCAGAAAAATACAACGTCTAATTTAATCACTAACCAGCAGAAAAGGACAAATAAAAGGACGAGCACCGTTGCATAAAACGGTGTCGTTCTCAACCCATTACAAACGACAACTGACTAAAGTTCCACAAACAACAAAGCGCAAAAGTGCCAACGACAATGTTAACAAAGCAAACAACAAAGTGAAGGGAAGTAAACATTATAGGAAAGGCTTGAGGATCCTCTGCATCAGTTCTCATAAATGTTAAGTCATTTAGCTCCTACATTATTTTTCAAACTGAACCCTTTTATAGTTAATTTCCTTTTAATTTGATTTATCAATTAATCTTTTTATCTTGATCCAAAACAAACCCTAATTTCTCTAAAAAAAAACCCTAAAATAATCTTACTCCTCCTTCCTTTATCTCTCTTCCCTATTTTCTCAGATCCCTCTCTATCCCCCTTGGCCTCTTCTCTCTCTTCGCCTACACTCTCTCTCCTCTATACTCACCCCCTCTTTTCCCTTCTCCGCCTCTTCCTATCTCTTTCTTCTCTCCTGACGAAGATGAAGATCGTGTGGGCAGCCATTGTTGATGACAAAGAACACGAGTTTATCTGAGTTCAACGTCGCCACCATTGTCACGATCTCCTCCATTACGAAGTTCAGATTCGCGCGACAATCTATAAAAAATATAAATGAAAATATGAATAATTATTTGCCATTTTGATATTTTTATAGGTTTGAATTCTTTGAAAGCACTATTAATTAATGGAGTTGAGGTGAGGAATCCCTCAAGATTAGCCCTAGCTTAAGTTCTCTTCCCTGAAAATATTGCCAAGATTAGCCCTAGCTTAAGTTCCCTTCCCTGAAAATAATGCCAAGCGTTATATGTGTGGCTAGTTTATATTTGGACGTGTAAATATAGTGAGGTGGATTTTTTTTTTTTTTTCAGTCAAGTGGAATTTCTCCCTAAAATACTTTCTTAATGGAAATTTACATCAACAATGGCGTGCTTGGTGCTTAATATTTTGGACATATTGACTACCGTAACTTGCTAAAATACCTTCCACATTTGTTTTTCTTTCTTTGGTGTTTTAATTTAACGTCCACCTCAAACTATAGGCTAACCTTGTCGTTTATCGTTTATAATTATACAGCACGTTCACATGGTATATTGATAAAATCAAGAATCATTATACACACATTAATATATATGTATATATATGCGTGTGGGTCACGCACACACATATATATACAAATGTACATGATATATATATATATATATATTAACAAGAACCGTACGTCTTTTCTATTGAATTTTTCTCTGGGGTCGCTTTGTTATATGTCAATTAGCAAACCAATAAGTCAATTGCCAATTGAGAAAAAGACGGCATTTAAATAATCTAATAATTCGGCTTCTGTCGTCTTGAATTAATTAATTAACAATTCTGTTGGTTAATTTGGTTCGGTTTATGTTGTATATATGAAAATTGCCGTATATAACGTTGGAATATGTTTGTCTTGACATTGTTGTGTTGATATTTGCCAGCTTCATAAAAAGCATCGATCTTCATCGATAATTCCCAAGCTACTAAGACGTTTTCTTTGTCAGTATATGTGATTAGCAGAAGTTTTTTTAGAGGAAGGAATTCAGAAAGAGCATCTCTTTGTTGAAATTATTTGACTGAAAATTTGAACTTAATTAGCCCATATAGTTTGAATATTTCATGACTACATAAATTTTGGTTAATTAATTTTAATTAATTAACCTGAGTCAATATTATATTTCAGCTTATAATAGCCGGGCTTCTTGTTTCCTGCAATTTTTGTGGAAACTGAAACATAAAAAGTTTTACAGGGCATGCATATTGTCCATCTTCTTTATTCATGAGATAAGGTTAAAACAAAACAAACAAAACTAAAGAAAACAAATGTACTAGAAATACCAAAATTCGTACGTATATGTGAGGATATTGCAAATTAATAATGTTAGTTAAATTAATTTAGTATTCAGATTTTTATAGTTCTTAATTAGTTGTCTTATGTTTGGACACGGCTACACTTCTCTTCATTCCCAAATCATGCACAGGAGAAATAAAATGTTCATGATAAATTATATAAGATAGTTCAAGACCATCCAATTCGACTTATTTTTCTAGCTATCTTTGTAATATTTAATTATATTTTCTATATGAGTCTTGGTTTGTTTACCCTTCTATTTATTCTTCCCGTTGCTTAACAAGTATCTCCTGCGTGTGACATATAATTAGCTTGTGAAGAAACAAATTATTCATTTGGAACTAAGGTGGAATTTTATTTTATTTTTTTTGTGTGGAAATATTACGCAAGCAGCAAATCTGTTTTCATTAATACCGTTAAAATAAATCTTTTCTTTTAAAAATGTACTTTAGAGTATATACACTATATATACTAGTAGATGATCTACATTCACAGCCGTTCCAAAACATTTACAATATTTGATATCTAATGTCTAATCTTGGTTCATTAATAATAGATTATTAAATACCAAGTTTCTGGATGTACATGAAAAGAAAGTCGCATAAGAGTTAAAAAAATATGCAAAAGATGACGTTGATAATTGACGCGCACTTTCTGTGTGATATGATGTAGAATTTAGCTATGAAAGAATTTAAATTAACTAATACACAGGTAGTCATTTTCTTTAGTGGAGCTGAAAAAGATATCCTTCAGTAAATATTTGCATTTTAGCAGATTTAGTAGTTATTTTCTTTAGTGGAATCGAACAAAAATCCACTAATAAATATTTACTTTTTAACTTTTAAATCTAAAAAAAAATAATTTTGATTAGATAGAATGTTTTCAAAACAAGCAATAGCAACAGGATTTCCGCTAAAAAGCCTATAAAGAATTTGCCTAATTATGCATTTGTTTATTATTATATGATAGCCAATGTCGTTATTCGTTAATTGCATTGAGCCGAACCTTGAAAACAGAGCAGCAACTGGGCATCTTTTTGTGACATTTGTTAAGATATTAATAAATCTTTGATATTTTTGTCAAAAAAAAAAAAAAAAGGACACTCGCCTGTTTGATTGTTTTTGATCGTTTCTATCAAATAAAACAACGAGTTAGGCTCCAATCAACATAACAACCACATTTAATAATTTATGTCTTCTTGTTCTCAAAACTGACGATCAATTTATTACCGACGTGGATTTGAATATTATACATGGTGGAAAACAAGGGTATCTAGTCATGCTTGGGGTTTGGTAATTAAGAAAGGGGTGATGTCTACTAACAAGAGAAACTCAAATTTTACATTTGAAAAGACTGACTATTTCAAATATAGCTTGCGTTAGAATTATCGGCTTGAATTATACTTCGAATTGAAAAACAACATAATAATTTAAGTTTTATGAGATAAAATACTTTAACAAAACTGGTTCAATCTGAATTTTTTTTTTTTGTTCAGACTGATGAACCAAACATAATATACTAGATTAATAATAACTTTATTATTTGTATAAATTTATAGTTAATTATTGATTATGAAAAAGTTTTAGGTAATTATTATAAGTCCTTATAGATTTAAAATGAACATGAGTTTGAATAGTATATTTCATTATCAACAAGGACTAGGAAAATCAATTGATGATCTTTATTAATTCCAAAATATGTTCGCATGTTTTGGTTAATTATGACACTTAAAGTCCAAATTTTATGTTAAAGTTTTATCATTTATTATTAGTTCTTAATTGTATTAAGGTCATGGATGAGACAAAGGCAGAGAATTAATATATATATATATATATATATCTATATATATATATATATATATATATTGCAGTTAGTCATTATATGCACATATTGCATGTGTGTCTTTTTGCTGATCAGTGCAAGAACATGAACATGGACTCCGAGCCATAAGGATAGATGGTCACGGAAAACAAGTTTTAATTAAAGTTGAAACTTAATTAATATTAATATTTTTTGTAGTATTAATATTGCAGCATATAAGTTCACAAAAGTGATGCAAAAAGTACCATATATATATATATATATATATGTTTGCATGTATGTATGTATATCATAAATACATATAGCAGGGAGATATTGCAAATTTAAGGAACAGTTAGTTAATTTAGTAGCATTTTCCTCATTCATTTCCAGTCATACTAATAATTTTAATAGTACTACACTGCTAATAGTAATTAAGGAAATGAGAACAAGAAACAATTGCTATTTTTCCAATAATTAATCTCAATAATAATATTTTAGTCATCGATCAAATCGCTCATTAATGACACTTTGACCTTGAGAAGTACCAATCCTCTCATGAGGCCCCTTGAAATGCTGTTTTGCTTCACCTTAAGACTACACTCACTTAATTGTGTGTGTATCTATTCACAATACTTACGGTAGACTTTGGCAGCATAGGGGCCCTAATCATCTAGTGATTAATTACTGATTACATATACATTAAAAGATGCAAATTAAATAATTAAAATGTTTTTTTTTCCCTAAAAGAGAGAGAGAGAGAGAGAGAGAGAGGAATTAAAGAAATGGAAATATGTAATATTTTATATTAAGAAATTAAGGGCATTTGCCTAGCCATTGTCTCTTATGAATATATATATAAAGGCCAAAGAAGACGAGGTTCCATTGTCTTTCTAATTAAGTACTCTAGATTGTAACAGTCATAGAACTACTTCTCTTAGTTATTTCCTCACCTGAAATGAGGGAGATTTCCATGGTTTTTTGTCTTCCTCTAGCAAGAACAAATTCCTGATTTTCAGTTCACCAAAAAAAAAACCCACTTCTAGTTAGAGCACCAACAACAAGAGAGAAAAAGAAAGCAACAATAGATTGTGTCTAGAGAAAGGACAAAATCATAATTGTAATAATAATTTGTCTCAAATTTTTATCTTTTGATAAGATGTCAAATATCACAGGTGAGGATGATCAAGGCAGCTTCTCTTCAGGGGACACCGGGGAAGAAGTGCTTCAACAAGAAAATCAGCAAAAGCAGCTGCCAACAAATCACTTCCATGGCTCCAACAATTTGATAGGAATACCATCTGGTAGTACTGCTAGTGACAGCAACAATTCTTCTTCTCATCAACAACAACAACAACAGCAACCGCAACCGGCGGTTAAGAAGAAAAGAAATCTTCCGGGAACTCCAGGCATGCTAAATTTGAGCACCCCATGGTCACATATCATCAATTTTCAATTTAATTTGATGATGTTTCTCTTGTTAATCAGATATTTAACCATGTTTCTTGATATGATCTTCATGATTTTTTCCTTTTTATTCAATAAAATTTGATGATCTTCATGAACTTATATGTTTCTTCAGGAAACTAATTCCGATGTTTTTTTTTAAGAATTAACTATCCTTAATTGATAGTTAGTGCTTGAGTTTCATCTTGTGTTACATGATATTGTTTCTTTGTTTTTTTTACTGCCTAGTAATTTTATGTACACATGATCTTTCTTACATAAGCATAGATCAACATGCAAGATTTGACTCAGTTGACAAGAGGAAAACAACAAAAGAGTTTTCAAAAATGGGTTCTCCTTTACAAGATCAAAAAACAGATGATCAGCTAGCTAGCGTTTTTGAATAATGCTTGGAAGGGGAAAAGTTCAATTATTGCTTTGAGAGATCGCAATAATTGCCTAGCAAAGTACTGTTTTGCATGCTTGAATCCACTTATCATTTCTCTCTTTTTGTTGTCAAGTACTGTTTTGTGCTGTATTATGGGGTCACGGAATCCACTGTGCATGAAATAATATTATTGAAATGAAATATATCTATGATCTTCAAGATTTACTTAGATATTCACGCATATATGTATACTCTGACATCTAGATCAGTCTGCTATCGAATATCGCATCGTCTCTGCTACGTTGGTGTAAACTCAATTTGCTTTAATTTAATATAACACTCGACGTAATCCAACACTTATACTCTTGAATATTGCATTGAAGCAAAATGTTACATGATATTATTATAACCATGTTGTACGAAAAATATTATCGACTGAGTTGCTCGGGAGGTTAGACTTAAGACTATTTTTTAATACTAAACGATCTTGTTTATAACATGAAACATATGGACTAACTGATTCAGATCCAAATGCTGAGGTGGTCGCCCTGTCACCAACAACACTAATGGCAAAAAACCGTTTTGTGTGTGAGATATGCAACAAAGGGTTCCAAAGAGACCAGAACCTTCAGTTGCATAGGAGAGGACACAACCTTCCATGGAAGCTCCGGCAAAGAACGACGATGGAGACCAAGAAACGCGTCTACATTTGCCCCGAACCGACATGCGTGCACCACAACCCGGCTCGGGCATTGGGAGACCTGACGGGGATCAAGAAGCATTTCAGCAGGAAGCATGGAGAGAAGAAGTGGAAGTGCGACAAGTGCTCCAAGAAATACGCCGTGCAATCTGATTGGAAGGCACATCAGAAGACCTGTGGCACTAGAGAGTACAAGTGTGATTGTGGCACTATATTTTCCAGGTAATTAATTCAAATGTATCTAAAAATTGGAGCTTGATTTTCGTGGAGCTTTTTTTTTAATATATTTGAACATCTTTTAATATCGTTTTCTACTGGCCAGCAAATACGTTGCATGCATGTCTATATATAAATATCATGGAACATGTACAATTTTCAAGTAGTTTGTAAGATATGTACACCGTGTGTGTATATATATATAGTAGTGGCTTTAAAATGGGTGGTTTAGATTTTCAGTTGAGCTTTAGGGTGTTGTATATACTTTTAGGATGGAGGAAATGGCCGACAAATTGATGTACTTTCGTTTTCATTACATTTTGAACCGGTGCCCTTTATACTTTTTCAATTCTATGAATTAACTCTATCCGCCTCAAATCTTTTTTTTTTTTTTTTTTCCCTATCTGCTGTCTCATAGATTGAGAGAGGGAGAAAGTGTATCTTCTTCCTTGAAAAAAATTTGAGGCATCACAAAATAATATTAGAACGTAAGGCTCCACTTGTAGACCTCATTTGTTAAACACCGTATATTAGCGATTCAATTTAAATTTTAATATTTAAAATGTTAACTAATCAACTAAATTATGTTATATCATCTAAAAAATTTTGAAATGTTTTGTGATGAAATTTTTTTTACTTATTAATTATTAAATGTCATGACAAAATGTAATTAGCTAGATAGTATTTAAAACACAAAAATTAAAATTTATAATTTTAATTCTCCTATTATTACGTGGTACTTGGTAGTTGGCACTACCAGTGGTCCTCGGGATAGTGTTATTCACTTTTTTTTTTTTTTGCTTTACCATTCTCAATATTATTTTGGAATCAAATGCATGCCTAATATCTAACCCCACTACTTCAACATGCATTTTTTTTTTTTTTTTTTGGCAGGCGAGACAGCTTTATCACCCATAGGGCCTTTTGTGACGCTTTAACAGAAGAAAACAACAAAGTAAACCAAGGACTGACAATGAACACCAACAACAACCACAACAACATGGGACTAAATAACTTGCATGTCCAAATTCCTGATCAGCTCATGTCATCCATGCCCTTGATGAGTACTATTACCACTCCAACCGAGTTCATCAACGGTAATACTACTCCTTTTGGCCCCAAAAACCAGGCACTCAAATCCGTCAATCCCGGCCAAGAGCTCATGCCCCTGCCCTTCAAGTCCATCATGAACATGGCGGCCGCCGGCTCAGGCATGTTCTCGAGCACCTCGGGTGCTCTTTTCGGTAGCCCGAGATCAGGTGGCATCTGCTCGGCTTCATCAAGCCTCCAACTCTGCTCCAGCAACAACTCCTCATCAGGCTTCACCAATTACCACCAAGACGACAAAAACGGCTGCAGTAGTACTACCGGCCAATCTCCTGGGTCGGCACACATGTCGGCGACGGCCTTGCTTCAGAAAGCAGCCCAAATGGGCGCCACCGCAAGCTGCAGCACCATGAACTCGCCAATGATGCAAAAGAGCTTTGTTAGTGGCATGGCTGGACCTGATCACGGCCACCTCGCTGCAGGCCATGTGTATGATCAACGTCACCATCACCAGCAGCACCATCAATCAAATCCTATGGGGATCAACGGTCAAGTATTTAGGAGTAGCAGTAATATCAGTACTCCTCCACAAGAGATGTCACAACTGTTTGATCCTATTAGTACTAGTGCCCCTAGCTCTATGGTGAATCACGATCACAACATGGGAATAAACATATATGGACAAGCCTTGATGAAGAGTTTGGAATTGCATGAGGATCATGGGACTAGTAATAATAGTTCTAGTTTAGCACTTCACGAAAATAGTGGAATGGGAAGGATCAGAAGCCCAAGTACTGGGGCGTCGAGGTTTGACGGTGGTATCGGGAGTGGCGGTCGCGAGGATAGGATAGTGGTGGATTTCATGGGCATTGGAGAATCAAGGGGAGCAAGAAGTTTGCATGAACAACAACAACAACAGCAAAGGTTGGAATTCGATGAGTTGGAAGCAATGAGATCAGTGCAACAACAACATCAAAGGTTGCCAATTGTGAATATTCATCCATTTCATCCGCAACAGCATCAGCATCAGCATCAGCAGCAGCAGCAGCAGCAGCTCTCCCATGGGGATTCCATTGAGAGTTGGACTAGGCCTTGATGGCATTGTCATTTTGGTTGTGATATTATTGGGGGTTTTTAATGGGACTGGAAGTTATATAGGGCCACTCAGTTAACTGAACTGAAGAAGATGTGGGCATGAAGATTATTCAACCAAAAGTATTGGCCCTCATGCCTAATATGTTTGAACCAAAGAACTTTTTAATAATCAAGAGATGATCAGTTACATTTGTTTCAAATTAATATTTTTCTAAGAATTAGGAGTAGCTTTGAAGCTAATGAAATATTCCACATTCATCTTTTCTACTAGATCATGTCCGTGCATCGTAAAAGCATTATTGAATAATAGTTGGAAGTTGAATGCTATGGTTTTTTCTACAAAGGTTAACTTTTCAATCCACCACTAAATTTAGCTTTTGAGAATTTGTGCAAAGTTATTTATTTCTTACTTTCCATAAGAATGCTATATGGCTTAAAGTGACAATTTCTGGACAAGGAGTCGCATTGAGTACAACGATGTGGCTTGGGAGAAGGGAGGAAGAACTCAAAAGGTAAGAGCATGTAATTGGCAGCATTTTGGAAACTTTTTTCACGTTTCTCGAAATTTGAAACTGGGGTTTGATTCCATTTTTCACTACAAATGTTGTGCTACAAGAGATCACATTCTGTACTCGATCTCCCTCATCCCTTGCCATTTTTAGGACTTATATAATCAACATATATTTTTAGAATTAATTACATAATTATACCTCATATTCTTAACTATTTTTGAACATGTCTCTTTGTTTTTAGAAACTAAAAATGTATTCTTTAAAAATTTAAAAAACTATTTCAATTTTATTTGAAAAAATCAAGTGTCAAGAAATGTGACATCCCGACTTTTTGGACCGTCTTTTAACGTTCTTTTAATCTTAATTAACCTCATTTAGGTTAAGAAAAGAGCAACTTTTTTTTACATATGAAATACTTTTAACATATGTTAACCTTTTTGATAAATACATCTTTTCCAAATAATACATATAATTCTTGTTCTACTTATATTTCAAATCATAATAACTAGATAGTTTTCTTTAAAATAACATTCTTTAAAACAAATAATTCATAGCGGAAATAGTTTTGCAACAATATTTATACCCTTGACTATGTTTTTGCTCATTTGCTGTTGCCATCTCAACAGTAATTCTATTTCGACCTCTTAACGAGATTCTCTGCAATATGAAATAAACCAGGTGAGCTATTGCTCAATAAATCCAAATATAGCACTCAAAACAATTTTCTATTTATATGCATGATCCATTTATGCTAACTTATGAATTTTAATTTTTCATTCCTTAATCTTTCCTTGAACTATAAGCCCAAGTATTCACACTATACACAAAATTATCGTAACACTAAGATCGTAATAGCATTCTTTACTTAAATCTCCTTTCAGGTCGGGAGTTAGTGCGATACTTACTTACTTATCCTTTTTGGTCTATCATTTTACCAGTTCTTTTATTATGATGACATATCATACATGATGCTTAAATAACTTTAAATAAGTGCATAACAAATGCAATCAATTAAGGATGAAAATAACATTTTTTTTTAATTTAAAAACCTTTGATTTCACATTGTAAGTGGGATTTAAACTTACTTGGAATTGACACAGCGTTAACCACGTTCTTATTCCTTTGTTATCTGCCTAAGTATCCTATATGAACAATATTCAATCATGAGCTAACTTATTTGTTACTGACTGCTTGTTGATACCTGAACTTTGATATTTAAACACTTAATCTAATCATAAGTCGTTTTTTCTTAAAAACCTGAACGTAATGGAACTTATTTTATCTTATTTCATGTTGTCTTTCCGTCACTAACAAAATATAGAGTAATTCTCACTAACGGGCGTTCTTCTATTTTGAACGTTTGGGGGTCTGTTGGAGCATTTTTGTAAAAAATGATAATTTTACACTTGACAGGCATTAAAAGCTTTTTGCACTCGTTTTAGTTAAAAACATAAAATTTTTTTTCTTATTTGCAATAATGTAAGAAAATAAGCTGTCATTTTTTTTTTTTTGAAGGAACAACCCATTTTAACAAAACTTTTACGATTTTAACATGAAATATAAAAATTTTGACAATTTTATCCCTAAGGCCAAAACTGACCTTTTTACACCGTTGGGCTTGGATTTTTTGTAAGGATTAAAACTCTTTAAAGTCCCTGGGTCATATTCTTTATCTTTCAAAACATTTTCCTTTTTAACACAAATTTTAAAACTTTTTGATTGTAACTCATAAAATTCATATCTCATAAAACCAAGCAGAATTTTTTACAAGCCATTTGCGATTCTCAACAATTTCGATGAGTTCTATAACTTTCATGTTTTAACTTTTCTAAAATTTGGACTGTATAGTAGGATTTCTATCCCTTAAACAATTTCTTTTCAATGCAAACCCTTTTTGCAATTTTCAAAACATTGCTTTTCTCGTAGTCATCAACTGCTCACAAGTTCATACCAAAGAGGAAAAACATCCACTATTGATATTAAAATCTCTTTCTGCAAACTTTTCAAGTTTTGCTTAAAATTCACATTTGTAAAAATTTTTTCCTTAAAAATCCTTAAATTTAGCTCCTATTCATGCCCATCACCATCAAACCCGTATCATAGATTATAGTCATGCTACAAAGTCCTTTTATATAAACCATAGTCCAAATTTTATCCGATACATACAAAACTTTTAAAAAGAACAACAAACTTTAAAGGAAACTTTAGGTTTTTACCTAAGTGGCTTTGCTAGCTTTTTGTTCCTCCACAAAAAGAGCTTGATTTGCCAAAACTTCTTAGCACAAAACATAACAAAATTTCCATAAAAACCATTCAAACCTCAAGAGAAAATCACGAAATTTACTTAGTAAAAGTATGATTTTTACCTTAAAAAGTTTGCTAACTTTGGCTACCCCCTTGAACTTGATTGAAACTAGAAATTTTTGAAAGATTTTAGGAAGGAAATAAAGTAGTGGATCTGGCTTTAAGAGGAAACAAAGGAGAGCTTTTTTCCAAGTTTTTCTTAAAATTTCCTTAAGTTTATCACTTAAGGTTTTACAATTTTATAAACTTTAAGGCAAAAGTTGAATTTGGAGAAGTTGTCCCCTCCACTTAAAGAAAGCCAGTGTTTTTAGGGGTGAGGTGACTCTTTGTCCACCTTTTTGGATGCCCCATGGTGGGTCCCACACCTTTTTACACAGTATAAATTTATATTACACTATTTTTTATACTTTCAATATAAAATAGAGGAGATATTTTATTTAACAGTCTAAAATTACACTTACTAACTTTTTACTCATATTGACTAACTCTTATCTTAGTATTTTATCTAATTGTTTTTGCACTTTTCCTGTATATTTATACAATATTGTGTATCATTTATTTCTGTGTGTCTTTCACACTATATTCCAATAACTGTTGGATTGTAGACATAAAATCTTAATAACTTGTTAATGGACAATTTCCATACTGCATAGAACTATGGCATAACTTTCTTCTTAAATTGACATATCTTTCTTCATAAACTTATATCACAAAAATTGTAATTAATGTGACATAAATTTTATTCTAAGAGTATTTTTACAAATTTCTAAGTAATCAACTCACAAAATTTGCATATTTAAAACATTTAATATTGCATAAAAATTTTGTATTCATAATGCACATATATATTATTTGTAAATAATTCATATTTTATCATAATTATACAAAAAACAATTTATCGAGGGAAATTCATTGTTTAAATCCGAATTAATTCTATATTTAAATTAATGAATTTCATTGGTCATTACAAGAAAGACCTATGTGGGATACCTTTGGGGTGTGGGATGCTCATTTAACCTTTGTATTCACCTCGTTCCTTATTTACCTAATTATATTGCATTTTCAAAAGCTTCCCATCGAACAAAACATCAAATTTTAAAAAAAGATCTTAAGTTTATATATTAAAATAGTTTTCAAAAATATTTCTTAAGAAGAAACAAGTTCAGTCTCATTAAGATTTTGTCTTACCTTTATGTTTTTTATCCAAAAAGTCTATGATGGATAAAATTAAAACAATTTCTTCAAATCAAAAGATACATTTATAGTTCTTAAAATACAAGAATAAATTAAAAAAAGAATTAAAAATATAACATATATTTATGTAATTAACTCTGCATTTTTATAAACATAACCAAACATAATTTTTACATTTCTTTATACTCAAAACAATCTCTCTAGAAAAACAACCAGACACAATTTTATAAACAAATCCAACATCATTCCCAACGAAAAATTCTCATTTCATTATTTGAAAAAAAAAAAAAAACAAAACTATTGTAGAAAGACTCCCAAGCAGCATTAGATGTTCCAAACAAAGTTAGAGAATTGTACCAAATTGGAGCTTTCTAAAAATAATTGTAATAAATAATAGAATTTGGAATATAATTAGTTGTAGTAAATGGTAAGTTTGTATTTTGCTAAAGGAAGGAAAAAAAAAAAAGAGCATTTACTAATAACATATGTTGTTAGGAAATAACAACGTTACAAGTTACAACGCAACAATTTTAGAAGTTTAAGTGGTGTGAAAATATTTGGAAACTTAATTATTTTCTTATAAAAAGTATGCTACTAGTTTCTACATCCTAAAATTTATGCCATTAATTTTTATTCTGCTCCTAAAAGATGTTATTTTGCTCGTAAATTTATTCTCACAAAAAAATTCAAAACATAAAAAAAATAGAAATGACAGGAACACCAATTACGATCTCAATATTTATAACAATTTTTAATTTATTATTCTTTTTGTAAAAGAAAATTTATCATTCTTTAATCGGAAAGTATTCTAAAAGATTTTTGTAACAAGAGACTGGTAGTGAAAAGATGACAATTCAAAAAATGTAAATATTTGTTTGATGTCCCTATTGGGGTCAATTTGAGAAACACCGCTTTTGTGGTAATGTTTTTAAATTTTCTACCTCTACATAAAAGTTTAAAACAAACCATTCTTAAAGAGTATAAAAACATAATTGCTTACAAGTATTTTAAATTAGGATTAGACAAACATACATTATCTAAGAGTATTTTAGCCTTTTTTGGTTAGAAGAAATAGTATAAATCAAATAAAGAAAAAACATAGTTGAACACTATAATAGTAGCAAAAAATTGTTAGACCATTTCAAACAAAAAATTGGTATACCACCTAATTTACAAGAAAATATAAATGGGCTGTAAAGCAAAGCATGTGGGTTAATGAGACAAATAGTCTAAATATGTTTATTGAATTAAAATATGACTTCAATTTGTAAAAATCCTACAAATGTCTTAAAATAATATCATTAAAATTATTACTATGTAATTATATAATACAATATATAATATCATTAAAATAATTATTATATCATTAAAGATATTTTTAAAATATTTTTAATATTGTGTTAGATTTTAATTTCATAACAATAATAATTTGGTCACCTTATTAATATTTTTTCTTAAAAAAGGGAACTCAATTCCATAAGCCCATTGAACAAGATGGTCCATATCTTATGGGCTAGGCCACAACAAGCACCCTGTACCGGCTGGGCCCTGGATATGGATTCAAGAGTGGATTCGTAAATTAGTATGGAACATGGCTCCCGTTTGCTTGAGCTGCCTAACCCTAATCGCTTCTACATAAACACAACTCAGAGACATGAATGGCTCATTTCTCTTCACTCTTCAGCCTCTCCAACACTCGAATTCAAGTATAGTCTTTTCGCTTCTCTTTATTCTTGTTGTACTTGTTGAATCAGAAATTCTATGTTTAATTGTTATTATCAAGATTTTTGGGCAGTGATGTTGATAAACTACCTATTTTCTGAGGGAAAAATCTAATCTTTTTCCCTTGTGATTACATAGACACCAATGGATCCTTCTGAGCCCTCAATCTCTTTCTTCTTTCTACAATTTATTATTATTATTATTATTATTATTATTACTCCTCTCATGATTTTTTTCTTTTAATTTTTTGTATCAATGGTGATTGAGTCCATTGAGGTGATGATTCGTTGTTCTGAAATTACATGGTGTCGACTTAAACTAGTCAGACTACAATTATCTGATCAATGGTTCCAAACATTTTTCTCATTTTTTACATTTTTTTTTTTGTTTTTTAATTGCTATAGCTGGTTTAAATAGAACCGAAACTTTTAAACTGATCTTTTTCTTTGCGTTTTCTAGCTTGCTAGCTTGCTGATGGTGTTACAGTTCTTTCATTGAATTGTTTCTCTTTTTTTTTTTTTTTTTTTGGTCGGAGCCCAAATTGAAGAAAGAATTTCGTTGTCTAACTAGGAACATGGTGGTGAAAAAAGAATAAGAAAAAAAACAAAGAAAAAAAAAGTAAAACAAGGTTCATTTCTTTCATATTATTTCAAAAATTTCAACTAAAATGTGCAAGAAAAGTTTCTTTTCAAATGCGCCATTCTATCTCTGTATCGATTTGCATATTATTTCAGACTTTGGTACATACAATGAACATCTTATTGAGAAAACAGGGCAAGAAAGATCTCAAATTCTTGCTTTGATGCTAGTCATGGCGGTTAAATTGTGGAATTGCATTTCCCAAACGAAGCCGAATGCTGACATGAATAATGTCGGGATCTGCTTCAAAATCTCTTGTTCTGCTCTTTTAGCCACTTCCATTGCATCCCTGAAAAACAAAAACAAAAACAAAAACAAAACAAAACAAAACAAAACAAAAACTATTATTATGACATGGAAATGAATATGTTACAAGATACATTGAAAAACCTTGCGTAATCATCACGTCTGAGGGCATAGGAACCTCAATTTGGAGAAGTACTTTTCCTCAAGCGATGGCACGCCTACATAATGTTTCAAACTAATTTCAAGAATAAACAAAAAGTAGAGCAACCAATAACTATAGCCTACGTTTAATAGGAAATATAGAATCATAAAGTGAAAAGAAATTGTCCGACCAGAACTACATCCAGACTATATGAAATGAGGAAATATAAAAACATAAACAGTTAGCTAATAACCTAATACCAAATAAACACGCTGCCTATCTTTCCTCTCAGAATCAAGCAATAAATACCAAATTTCAGGAATTTAGACTTAATTTATCCAAAAACTTTAAGTTCTGGGAAACCTTAACCAAAGCATCATGACAATGAATATACGCAAGCTAAAGTCTTGGTCAAAATTTGCAGGGGTGAAGCAGATGTCTCTCATGACATCTAAGCATCAGACATGTTCCAAAAACCTAGTAGAACAAGGATGCCACTATTAAGCCATCTAGTGCATACCTTCACACCAACTTGCAGTGTTGTTTCTCTAACAGGATCGAATCGCTTCGACGGGATTGCAGCATCCACCCGTTCCATGACGCTAGAATGGGTTGAAAGATGAAACAGACACCAGATTGGACAATGTATGATGAACTCAAAAATATTGTATAACAAGCACTTAACTTAGACTAAATACGCCGAAATGGTTGCCATGTTGCATGAGGATCATCAATTCATCAAGATCATATATATAATATATTTACATAAATTTCGTCTAAAAAATTTATATATTAGTATGATGTGATCTTTAAGTGTGTAGAAACAGGTAGATCCTTTCCGTACTTGTACGTACGGCCACAAATGCGTGATTTATCCTGTCGTTCTTATTATTATAAATAATATATATAGCTATTTTAAGTCGTAATATATCTCCATTAATTCTTGATTTCTTATTGATGAAGTTGCGACGATCTCCCTGGTTGTTTGTAACACAATCAACGCAATCTCTTCCAGTACAGTTGAATTAATATACTGCTAACATATATATATTATTATCTTATGAATTTTTGTTTTGTGCTTGATTAAATACTTATTGAAGACGAGCAACTCCAAAGGTGGCCCGTTTGGTACGTAGGTTCGAACCATAGTTCAAACCATTTTTTATAGTATTTTCTCTCATAAAAATTTAAATTGTCTTTCAAACTTTTCATTCAAATCTATAAACCAAACCAAACAGTTATTAGAGATGACATGTTATTTTCATTCATAAGACATGACACGATCTAATTTTTTCAAATGGTAGACAGGAAGTTAAAAATCTAATCTGTGATGGGTTATAAAGCTAGGGCAAGGAAGGGGTTAGGGGACTGATCCAACCTTATTAGCTGATTACCCGCCTCATATAATTATATTTTAATATTTCAATCAAATATCTCATGTCTAGCAAGGAAAATTTTAAACACATGTTTGCTTTTATTATAAACTCAAATTCTCATATATGTGTCAATATTATGTTTGTTACATAGAAAATTAAAATTTTTTTATTTTTTCCCATTCTCAATTCAAGGCTTTTAATTTCTTCCCAAGAAGAACAAAACTCAAAACAAACCGAGTTCGAGTATCATGAATCCATGACGGCTCACCCCAGACTAACTATTTAATGGGTAAAGGGTGGAAATGAGGAATATTTTTCTTCCCACCAGACAAGTTAGTAGAATGTTACTGCAAATGATACACAATGTGAATATGGTTGAGGTGATTTTTTGAACTTGATATTTACCCTAATTTTGAGCTTGAAGTGTTTTTGCTTGCGCAGATAGCTGTGCAATCTTAAGGAAAAATATTTTTTATCTAAGAACCTAGAGGAAAAAGAACTTTAGCTTTGAGACTTGAGTTATTAAAAAAATGAAACAGGAAAATTTGCAGATTGGATGCTGGCCCTCAAGAAACCCTACGCTTGAAATATGAAAATTTAGGTTTGATTGCATTTATGCATCTTGAACTTATATTTATTTGCACATGCACCTAAAATTTTTAATTTTGACATCCCTAAATTTTACAATTCTTGACAATACAGTCTAATTAATGAATGATAAATAGGGCTTGAAGTGCCAAAATTTAAATTGTTTAGGGTAACTTGCCAATCAACAAAAAGTTAATGCTGTATTTGTGTAAATCTTGGGCAATTTTCACCCATTACTTGATGTCGGTTGGCTCTTAGACTACAATTGCAACAAATTCTAAAATCCAAGGCCTTATTTGTTAATATTGAAAGTCTGAAGATTAAATTACCAAGTGCTAAAAGCACTAAAGTTTTAGGGTGCACCAATGCAATTAGCCCAAAAATTTAACCCCTAAGCTTTGTTTCAACGACACTAGCCAATCCTTCTCTTAAGAGAAGCATTTTATTACTAGGGGTCTAGACTTTATTTTATTTGTTGGTGTTGATTCATTACAGTTTACCATTTCAAAAAAATTTGAAGGAAAAAAAATGATAGTTGCCTATCATGTGGTCGTTTTAATGTGCATTTTCAATTGTTCCTCACGTTTCGTTCGCTTTGCTATTTGCTAAAGAAGGCAAACCAAAAACCAAGTACAAGTTGAGGAAAATTTCCATTTCAAGAAACAGCATCATGACAAGCCCCATATCTCCAGTTCAAGTGTTAGGCCAAAAGTGATCCTTTCGAGCCGACAGGAGTTTTAAATTGTTTTTAGGAAGAAAAGGATACAGATGAAGAGATTTTTTGTCAGATTAATAATCGAGTTATGAACTTCTCTAATAGTCGTTAATGGAAGTAATCCACTGATTTCAACAATCTCCTTCACCTCAATGCCCATTCCAGGACAGAGACTAAAGTCTCAATATCCAAATCTCTAAATGCACAAAACCCATTATTAACAAAATTTCGCTTTATACCATGAATGAACAAAATCTGGCAAACCCCACCCCTAGACCAGTACAATTCATCGCCTACGATCACGCCACCTTCGGTTTCCATGCCTATTATGATCTCTGTACCCAGAGGAATTCCTCGTCCTTGACTGATCAGGCCTGTAGCCCCGTCCAGGATTCATTCTGGGTTCTGGGAAGTTTCTTCCCATCACATACTCACAGTTTCTAGTTGGACTATTGTCTGGACTCCATGACTCAAACGCCTCTACCTCCGCGTACTCATTACTCCCTTCCCACTGACTCTGAGGAGGCTGCACAGGACCTCCAAATGGAGACGCGTTGTAACTATTGTTTTGACTTGCTAAACGCGGGTTGTAACTTGAAGGCAAACCCTGCCTGCCTCTCCAAGAATCCGGCACGTAACTCGGCTTTCCTATTTCTTTGGAGCATGCGGGTGCAGGCAGATATAGTTCAGAATAAAGAGGTTGTTGGTGTTGGTGTTGGTGTTGGTGTTGAAGTGATTGTTGCTGTGTCTGTAGCTGTGCCGGTATTGGAACCAAAGGGGTTGGCGGGATTGCAATGTGGTGTCTTTCCTCTGCAATATATGCGTTAGTAGATATACATGCCGGTTTAATGTTACTTGCGCTCTCAAGCCGCAGTGAAGAGTTGAAGTCATGCAAAGGTTGTGCGCTAACGAGGTGGGAATTTGTTTGTACAGTGGAAGAGCTGTTTAGGGGGACGTGATGTAGAGAAGTGTATTTTGAGTTTTGAAGCATCGCTGGGGGAGTGGTAGCCGGTTGGTGCGGTGGAGCAATATAAGGTGCTGACGACATTTGTGGCACCGCCAACTTAGTGGCAGTGACCAATGGCGGACTTTTGGCTGCTCTGTTGACTTGTAAAAATGGATTCCTAGCAGCTTCCGGTCTCCACCCACTCTGCAAAATTTTGAAAAGAGAAAGGCAAATTATCAGAGATGGCATGCATAGTCATCACTTTAATCAAGTATTATCTCGAGTTACATCACAGTGTCATCTTTTCATCTCAAACTTAGCATTCGTTACTTTCTTTGTTAGTCTCATCATGGACCAGGCGAGCAACATTTATACTTGTTAAGTCCACTATCTAACCAGCACAAGCACAAAAATTGCATCTGCGATCATCCCATTATTGGTGAGAGGAGATCCACCAACCACAATCCAACAGCATCACAAGGGGTTGTTAAATTTCCACTCAATAGATTTTTCCTTTCCTTTTCCTTTTCCTTTTTCTTTGTTTGTTTGTTTGTTTGCTTTGCTTTTATTTTTTGGTGCTTAGTCCCTCAGTCAAACCTTCCCATCCAAAAAAAGAGAGGAGACAAAAAAAAAAGGAAAAAGAAAAAAGAAAAACCATCATGCAGAAGAGTAGCACAAAAGGATTGGTGAGCCACTCATATTGCCGGTGAAAAAACTGGCTATACAAGTTGTGTTATATCCAGCAAAGGTTGCACATGGGCCAAAGTGACGCACCGTTCCAGGATTGCTTGGAGGAGTTGGGGATGGAAGTGAAACTTCGACCTTCTCTTCCACTTGTTTATTTATCCCATTGGAACTACTGGCATTACTACCAGCCCCACCAGCCTTTATCATATCAAGCAGTTTCACAGTGTCCTCGCTTGATAAATTGGCAGCTTGACCCGAAGTCAATGCAAATACCAATTCCGGGTTCTTAAGTAGCACAGCAAGCAACTCTAGATCTGGTTCAGCTGTGCTAGGATTTCCGACTTGCAAAGTAGAAACAGAACCATCTGCTCTTTGGCTAGGAGCAACGTGTGTTGCTGCATTATTTACATCATGATTAGGTGCCACCTGTGTTTCTGTGCTGTCGGCATCAGGTGACTGTTCTATTGGGATTACCGGGGTCAATGTATCATCAAAGTCCATCTCCAGGTCCCATGGCTCTTTGGGGTTTGATGGTATCTCCTGGATCGTCCGATATACAATTTCCTTCTCTCGGCAGTTTCTGTTTTTCTGGACTTCCACCTCTTTACTATTCTCGCCGGTACTGACCCTCCACAAATGATTGAGTTTTACTTCTGCAGCAAGGAAAATGGCGTGAAAGGCTGATCTCTGAGAATGTTATTGAACAATACTATGTGACACACGATTATTTTTCACACGATACTAGGAATATTATGTGTGTGTGTGTGTGTAATAAGGTGAAAAGGACAAAATTAATTCGTTGGCCATTCAAAATTTCCAATTTAAAAAAATAAAAATAATAATAATAACCCTGCCTTTTTTTGCATCCTGCGAAAGCTAAATATATTTCAGATCGCAATTTCGATCTCCTTATCCGTCCAAAAGCTTCAACTTATGATAATTAGATGTTCAACGGTAAGCAATAATTCGTCTTATTCAAACTATATAATAAATCCCAAATATAACGCCCGGATAAAGTTTACATCCACATAGCACCAGAAATCGAAAACTAAAGTGCCAAAGTGGGCTAAAAGAGAATTTAACACGTGGTGACTGGTTTCGACTAGAGTGGGATTAAAGTTGATACTTCGCACTTGCACACCCACTGGGAGTAAAGCCATCCAATCCAACCCACTATTCGATTCTTACAAGTCCAAATAAATACTATCTCATTTAACTTTGCTTGCTTGATGGAGCTTTGGTGCTTTATATACAGAACCATATCAATGGGATTTGCTTCCAATTTAAGCATTGCATGATATATATATTTCCATTTTGGCTTAATAAGCATTGCACGATCTGGTTCCAGAAATGGGACAAAAGGACTTTAGACCCGCTGACACAACCATTGCTTGAATTTGTAAGTTAAGAATAACGCAGTTTGGGTCTTTGACAAACCTAAGGCAAAAATAAAGAACTAATGTCAAATTTTTCTACTATCAATTTAGTTATAAACGGGAGACCTTTAACCTAAATAGTGATTGGCTGCAAGGAAAGGGCAAAAGAGAAATCCGGTCATTCCTAAAAATTCGAAGTGAGATGCTTTTAATGTCCAGGAAAAGTTAAAGAATTTATATGCTTTGGAAACAAAACAGAGCGTTTCTTAGTCACCATTCTTTCAAATGTCCAGCCGTTGTAACTTCAAAAAATGACATTTCCTAGCAAACTGCTCTGTTTTAAATTTTAAATTTTAAATGTGCAACATATAGCATCATATGTCTCAATTCTGCCACATTCCCTAACCCAACTGTCTAAGGAGTAACCCATTGGCCACATGCACTTGCTAAAGAATAATACCTTTCCCCTGAAACTTGAGTAGAAACTATGATCAGTTTGGCAGGGGAAAAAAATTCTCCAAAAGAAAGAAGAAATCAAGAATTCATTCATGATCGCATAAACTAACGCAGAACAACTATGATTCAAACTTGATGAAAGCCTAAGGTTCATAAGCATGGTATTCAAACAGTAAAAGGAAATTCTAAAAGCCACTGACATTAACACATGGCGATTGAATTAAAACAAAGATAGCAACGTTTGTGTTAATAACTTTTCACAATCTATCCAAGTCTCGGACGAACGTACAATAAGAGTGTCATCCATTCAGTTCATGCAAAAGAAGTTACAGCATCCAGTTGGTCAGATCTCCCTCCATCAATCCATAAATAACATTAAAGAAACTCTTCTCAACAGCTATAAAAATCCAGGGAACTTCAAAATTTTTCTTCTGTAAAGCGCTAGAATTTCTATGATGCAACGCCACAAGCAAAATTCAAAAGTACAAATGATAATCCACAAAAATGAAAATGTACCTGGAGGTGTCTGCCAAGAAATCTGGACCCTCCTGCACTTCTCCCACAATGGCTCCTTCAAATCCACTCTTGGCTTTGGATCAATGGAAGCCTCTGGCATATTAGGAGCTTTCATGGGAAGTGCCACAGGTTTCTTGTGTTCCTCAACAATAGGTCGAACCAGAACTTTAGAAACTGAAGGCAAAATGCTGGGCTGAGAGGTCGAGGGTTTAAGTCCTTCAGTCTTCACTTCTTTATTTTCATTAGATAAAATAGCTTTCTTGTATTTGCTCTGCATGAATTGTGCACGCAGTTTTGCCTTTTGGATATCATCAGCTGACAGTGGTCTGCTCTGATTCAATGGTGCTGCTCTGGTAGCCTGTGGACTTCTCCCAGCAGTTTTCTGGCCAGGTTGTTCCACTAACTGAACTTTTCTGCGTTCTCGAATTTCTGTTAAATAGTTAAGAAAATGATGTCTAGTATTCTAAGTGGAAACAGAACCAAAAACCACAAAACAAGAAACCACATTTTATAACTAAGATTGTCTTTTACCCTTTCTTTAAAGCTGTTCAAGTCATAATTACACCTAAGATTGTCTACACCAATATTAGAAAATATTTATATATCTCAATAATTATAGATCATAATCGAAGAGAACTAAAAATAACACAAAGTATTACAATCTTAAGGATACGGGATGAAGATACGCCTAGGATATGCTTCTTATTTGAATCATCTGAAGATGCCGGCAATAGTTTCAGTGCCTGTGTGGTCTCCAATGTCCTAAAAACGTATGTTATAATTAAAACCTCAGCAGCCAAAAACAATCGCACCCACGCTAAATACTATCTCAGAAAGGAAAATCTGCATACCTGAAATTTTCAGAATTATCAAGAAACTTTTCCTGCACAGAAAGAAGAAACACTCGGATAAATTGTGCAACTTGTAGATAGATAAAACCGGTCTTAGGTATAATTAAATTCGAGCACTTACAGGGGTATCTATACTTGACTGCCATGATTCATCAGCAATAACGTCATTTAAACTGCACGTGATTAAACTTCATGAGCTAAAATATGAATCCTTGTGTGTATGGAAGCTTAAGATATAAACTTGCCTGTTCTTCAGGATTAATTCTTGTTGTACATCACCAGATGATTTTACGCCATTCAGTTTCTTCATGGCTTCACTTCTTGCCAATAACTTGCTCCATTTAGATAATAAAACCCTTGCCCTGTTTGATATGTCTGATCTTCAAATCAGATAAATGAGATTCAAATTTTTCACACAGACACAGCCTCAGCTAAAAAATGGTTTGTTCATTTATTTCAAAAGATACTTAAGAGCATCACGAAAGAAAAGAACAGAAAATATCTGCCTGCAAAGATGTTTAGTGTCACCTTGAGGTTAAAACTCTTACGTATGAAAAGCAAAGAAAAAGGAACTTGACATAAAAGGAGAGCACAAAAATGGGTTTCTGAAGTAAAGCACACCTGAAGTTCTGTAAAACCGCAATCTGTTGACACTTTGCAGTATGGCTGACATATGCACAGGAAAAGCTTTATGTAGAGGCAAATGGCAAAGTACCTGAACAGTATTTAATCAATAAAATGGTAAGAGATATCCATAAAGGATTATAGAAAGTTCACAAGACAAATTTCAGACATACATTTAAGATGACAAGAAGAACACTTGTTTGTTCTTCAGTGGCTGCTTGACTCAACCATGTTGCTAAAATCATCATACCGCCTTTGTTTAAGAACCTGCATGCGTACAATCAGATGGTGAGACAGCACCACAACACAACTAAAATCTTATATTATGATGTGATAGACGATAAGTACCAACATAATACTGCAGAATTTTGTATCCGCAAAATCCACTCCATCAATTTGACCTGCCCAGAGAATGTTTCTTCCTTTCGCATCAAACTGAAAATATTCTCAACAAATTGCTTATCTAATTCATCTATGCGAGGTAGAGCATCATCTTTGGTTGAGCAAGATGGTGTTTCCTCAACATTGGTGGGACCAATAGCATTTAAGGGAACTGGATCAATAGGTACTAATGGATCAGAGCTTGGTTGATCCCCGTCATGCAGTTCTGAACATGCACTAGATTTGATTGCTTTTTCCCTCGATAAACGAACAAATTTCCTAACTCTTGAACGTTGACTAGTGAAAAATTCACGAACCTACAAATCAAGAAAACACATGAGCAATAAATTTACAAAGGTGCAAATTAAGAGCTTGAAAGAAGAAAAGAAAATAAAGATTGCTGATCAAAAAAGAAAAACCTGCGTGACAGTGACACCACATAGAGCACTTATCTCGCGACATTCCTTCTTACTAATTGCATCTTTTACAGAGAAAACGGATTGCATATACTTTACAGCTTTGGGGTTTAGTAAATCTCTAGGCCTTTTTCCTGCAAACAGATGACAGTCAAATGAAACAGAGGCAAAAAAAAAGGTAAACAATATTTTGATTGTAAATAAAATTTCCACCAACATTACTTACCAATTTTTATTGAAAGTGCACCAGCTGCCTGCGGTCATAAACAATAACAAAAATATGTTATTTATTATCTATATCGTCATGATAACATATGTGGTGAATGATAAAAATAGAATGATTGACGTTGTAAAGGATAAGAGTTGCTTGCAATGAATCACAATGCATAACTATTAAATAGAGATCGAAAAAGGGACTCCAATTTTCAAAATCTCTCACAGATTTTCTGGGGTTTCCAAGTTCTAACTTTCTATAATGCAGGCCCATTTATGTTCCAAACCTCCAATTCATCAAGATAAATCATCAAAGTCTATTTCCAGAGCAATTTTAGGTCGTCATCTAAAATCATTTAACTCCAGGGGATAATCGAATGACTAGAAAGGGGAACTATAAATGGCATGCAAAGGACATTCCGCTAATGGCCAACACTAGGGTTTTCACCTCACAATTGAACATATCAAGCAACCACTGCATGTACAGAAAGCAAGTAAAACCAACTGAACGCCCCCCAAAAGCTAATTACACCAGCTGAAAAATTCGGTTTTTGTAGAAATCTGCTATTCATTACTCTTTTTCGTTCAATTTAGCCAAAAAAGCAAATAGTATACTAGATTTTTCATGTCAATTAATCATTTTTCCTACTGTTTCTGGGCAAACAAACAGGAGACAGAAAATTACAAAAAACAAATACAGAAAAACAAAAGAAAAAAAAAAGGCGCACCATTTCTTGGGATAGCGGATTGACGCCGGTGAGCTTGCATTGCGTGACAACGATTCTTTGGAGCTGGTCGATCTGGCTGTGGAAAAGCTCTCTCTGCGCGTCGAGGGACTTGTGCAGCGACTCCGAAGAGCTCCCGATCTGCAACCCCGAGAAATCCTCCTTCAAGAACTTCATGTCCGAAATCGAAGCTCGAATTTCCGAACCTCAGAACAATAGGGAAAAGCGTAGCGCGCATTAAAACCTGGAGCGAAGGTAATTAGGGTTTGGAATTTCTGAGGACGAAAGAGAAAACTATGGGAGAAGAAAGACTAACATAGACGCGGGGCAGGCGAGTATAGCCGCCAGCGTTCGCACGTGGGGAATGGAATGCACGCGCGCCAATTACGGTCGAGGGAATTACAAGAATGTGCTTTAGAGCCTATAATTAATTAATTAAAGTGATGTTGTGGAAACGATACTGTAACACAAACAAGCTGTTTGCAACATTGGTTGTCGTTAAAAAACAAAAAAAATTATTATAGTTTAAAGTTTTTATATATTGTTATATTTTAAACCATAACTAATAATTCTAATTATACTTTTAAAGTACTTAATTAATTTTAACTACTATGATATAATATAAAACTTTTACATATTATAGCATACTACAATATAAAACTTTTATTGATTTCCAAACACTCTATTAATAGTCACTTTGAGCTATTGTAGCAATTTAAATTTTGACTTAAAATACTGTAACAAACTCAATTTAAACTAAACCTTTTTTATTTTGAATGGGTGTTTCAAACACACTCCACATTTTAAATATTTGTCATTGATTTTTTATAATTTTGAATATTTTTTTCTTTAACAATGAGAAAATACCCTTTTTTTTAACTTTTGCACACGGCTAAAAGTTCTTGAGCATGCATTGAAAAGATGAATAGTTGATCAATATTACATTCCAAAAGTGTTTGAATTTAAGGGCTGTGAAAGCGATAATTGTGCCTAACTAAAGTTTATAACTTATAATTTCTAAGAGTATCAAATTATAGGGTTTGCATTTGGTGTCATGAGTCATTTTCATATCATATTTTGTTTTTTTTTTTCTTAGTTTTAGTCGATTCAAATATGACTCGTGATATTTTTTTGAAAACCACAACATAAATATGACACGATTATTTTATAGATTGATACAATACGACTTGAAATACACCCGTGGCATAAAATTAACAAATGAACCTGAAATTAGCACAAGAATTCTATATTTTATCGATTTTTTTCCATATTATAAGAATTAAAAAAGTCATAACCTACTAAAATATGATACCATTAACTAAATTTTAGCAAATTGAAGCATACAATTATAAGAACAGCTATCATAAGATCACAAATTCATAACAAACTTTGAAGTATGGGATGTAAAATATATCTTTAAGGTATTTTTATGCATGTCGTGTTTGAGTTAGGCGACTTCAACTCTAAATTAATCCATTATATTTGTGTCAATGTCAAGTTGAGCCAAATTTGACTTGCACTCTTTTTTCTTCGACCCTAACCCATGAAATTGGTGTCTTTTCGAGTAATGTTGTCGTGCCATAATCCGTATTGGGGATGCTATCAAGTTAAAAAAAAAATGTCTGTGGGGTGGAAAAGATGAGCCAAATAATATATTTAATTAAGAATTAATAAATAATGTCATATGCTTTTAAAATGTACAGTAAATAGCCTATCTTGAGAAATTGGATTTATCTTGTGAGAAATTGAAAATAAAAACCCTAAAACATCCTTACCTTTTTCTCCCCATCTCTTTCATTCCTCACGTGGCCGCTACTTAGAACTACAATTAATCCTTTTATTTTAAGGGTTCGAATTATAATAGTTTGAACTTTTTGGGTTTGAGATGGAAAGTTTGAAAAGTGTAATCTAAAACTGAAATTCAATTTGAATTTTAGACGTATAAATAATTTTGAGATTGAAAAGAGGATAAAATCTAAAATTATGTTTGGATGTAAAAAATGAGTCAAAATACCACCTAAGCCGCTATAGCCGAGTTGAGCTGTCGAGCCATGCATGTGAAAAGAGCTGAGCGAGCCTAGTCGAGTCATAAGCCACTAAGCCAATCATGTCCAAGCTCCTTTTTTTCTTACTCCCTTGTGTGTGTACGCTTCTCAGCATACCCAAGGCTTTGGTTGGAGCATGTCTCTCAAGCAACCTGGCTGGAGCGTTCCCACTTGTTATACACACGAGCTCTTCCCTAATCTCTTTGTCCCACTATGGTTCCCACATATGAGAAAAATTAAGCTCAAAAATCTTGAAAATCGGCAAATGCGGGTTAATTTTGAGTTTGGTAGCCTTTTGACTTAACTAGTTTGGAAACATTTTTCAAATGAGTTTCAACTTTTTTTTATCCAAACACATGCTAGACCCCAAAAATGACTTTACATAGAGTGCTGAAACAATCATCACAAGTATTTACTTGTAAAAAAAAATTGTATATATATGTAAATACAAAATTTTACCGACAATGTCCTTAGAAATTATTGGCATCAACGACATTGTCAATAGCCGAAAATTATAACACTTACATGTGCCAAATTTCACTAGCACCAATGATAGTGCCGATGGCCGGTAATTACCTTCTTTCCATAATACTATAATGTTTCCATATAAAAACCAAAATGTACCATCAACGTCACCGAACATCATCAGTACAAATTCTCGTGCCTACTTTTGAAGCCAAACAAAAGAAATTAATAGCAAAACCAAGAATTATGCAACAAAACCAAAATGTAAGATCAATAATTATGCAAAAGAAATTATCAAAATTAAAAAATAAAATTAAATAAAAAATCCCACTTTTAGTTTTAAATTTCTAATCCAAAAAATTAAAAAATTTCAAGCAACAAAAGAAAAAATTGAAAAACACGAGGCATCGAGAGAGAGGCCTTGTCGACAACTACATCAAAGATGGTGGGAGATCGGATTCAGCCATAGACGATATGAAGGATGACACTTCCTATGAGGATACACTTAGCTAGGTATTGAATGGCCGAGATTGGCGAAGGTGGTGGCAGATCGGCTTGTGTTTGCTACTCGACATTGCTCAAGATGACAATCTAGATCTGGCTCAACAAAAGCTCTTCTTCAACACGACTAATAGGGTGTTTGGAATAGTGGTGGGAACCGTTTGTTAGAACCACTTTTACTGCAACAAGTGAGAGCTTTACACTGTAACGATTTTTTTTATTGTTACTGTAGCATGTAAGAGTTTTATACTGTTTATGACTGAAAAAGTGGTGTGAATCACTTTTGCCAAATACAAGATAAGATTCATATCGAAAAAGAGCAAAGGGAGATATATTCAATGCGATTGAGATCTAGCTTGTGCAACCATGGCGAACCAATAAAGAATGAGTGCGGATTGAGACCGGCGAGGAATGGCAAAATAGGACAATAAACTCCGATGAACAAGAATCAACTGCCATGGATCTTCTAGAGAGCTCGGTCATTGCAAACTATGGAGAGGAAAGATATAGGAAGCTAGAGGAGAGAGAGGAGAGAGAAAGCAAACAACATTCATGAGGCCTTTACTCGTCACGGAGGCGGAGGTTTATCGACGATGGTTGACATTCTGATCTGCACCGTTGAGGACGACGAGCAGATCATGAGAGAAAGAAAAGACAAAGGGAGGAGATAAAGAAACAAAGAAGGGAAGAAAACAAAAAAAAAAAAAGGGGGGGGAAAAATCAAATATAGATTACGACTTTAATGATATTTTGGGCTTTTCAGGCTTGTAAAATACTAATTAGTACTAAATATGTTATTTAATCCTAAAAATGTTATTCACTTCATATTTTTAAAACTTATATAACATAATTGACAAAATATTAACAAAATATTCTATTTACTACAATTTCTCTAAAAAGTATAAAATTAAATGTAAATGTCAATTTTTAATACTTGGGTGATAAAAGTATCTATCCAATGCAATACTATGTTTTATACGAAATTTAGCACGTGTTAAATGTTGACATTTGATTGCTATAGGATAATGCCTTTAAGTTTTTATTTAATCACTATAATATATACATTTTTTTCCCTATTTTAACTCTTTTTGGTGCGAAAATAAACATCAATATTAACATTCACACTATAGATTGTTTAAAAGAATCTTGGGCATTGCTAATTTAACATGTCATTGCCACATTTTAGCATTCGAGTGGAAAAGCCAATCTTCAAAATTATTACGACATTTGTGTTAAATTAGAGATACACAATAATTGGTAATTGGTGTTAAGTTTGACACCAAATATACATATGTTAAATTATTGTATTTAATTGTTGTTGGTTGATGTATTGACATTTTTCATCACATGAATGCAATTGTAATATTTTTCAAGTTATTTTAAAGTAAAATGCTTAAATTTACAATTTTTAAAGCAAATTTATTACCACAAAAAAAATATAATAACATTATACATTAGAGAAAAATATATTTGCTTACCAAATACGTCACTTTCATAATGTGTAGTGTCAAACACTACATCAACATTGTCATATATATTGAAGGTAGTTTAAGAAAAATGTTTACAAAGTGTCAAAAGCCAAAATAAAGAGTTAATAAATAAATAAATTTGTCAAATTTAGTTTGCGTGGCAGCAAATTTATAAATAAGGTTGAAGTCTTCAAAGTACCAATCCTATATTTTACACACATTAAAAAGAACGTATAATGTTATATTAATTTCGTGCAATGGTGACTTTGTAAAAGTATAATAACAAAGAATAAAGCTTTACCAGGAAAATCTTAATTTCTATTTTTTGCTCAAATTAATTTCTATTATTTTAATAAAAAAAATAAAAAGAAGACAAATTAATCATTTAAATAATAATTTATCTACGAAAAAGAGAAAAAAAGTTAAAAATTATAAAGTACAGAAAAATATCCCAAAAAAATTCATAACTAATAAATATTAATAAAATTGGTCTTATAAGCAAATAAAATTTTAAAAGAAGGAGAGAAATGACGCGGTTTGGCAGGTAAATAAAAAAAATAACAACACAAATTTTGTTATGCAAAAATTGATAGCACATTTTATTTACAAATTGATAGCATATTGTACACAAAAAACCCTAAAATTTTTAGAACGTTACTCTCTACAACTATTCGCGCTATTGTTGTTACTATTTCCACTCATATGTTTATAATATATATCATTTGTTGCACTTTTAATTTTTTTGAAGGTTGTAATTTCAATTTTTTATTCAATATAATAAAAAGTTATTGATTATAATAATTAACTTCCAACTTTCTTTTTTGTAATATTATTTTTCGAAAGCTTTATTTATTTTGCAAAAGGAAAAGGCATATTTTAGTTTATTTATCAAGAAAATAATATATAAGCCAAAATGGTCCTCATTTATTGTGCATTTCAAAGGAAGTTTTTCACTTTTCCTTCCTTTTGTTTTCTTATAAGGTAGGATTCAACCGCATCCTTCGCCAAAGTCACGCCTATCAAAAGCCTTCGCACGTTTTAGCGTGACTCAACGAGACGGTCTTAGGTATATTATTTTCATTTATTTGAGAATATTTTTTTTCCAAAGGATTTAGTTTATATGTCTTTTTTTTTTTCTCTCCTCCTGTGTACCCCTTAATAATATTATATCACATCAATTAAAATAGTTTAACTAACATAATTAGTGATATAATATTTTAATTGACATGATATTTTTATTGACGTGTCAATGATATTATTAGAAGGACATGAATAAGGGACATAAATAAGAGACACAAGAGTCAAATTTGTTTTTTAAGAGAACATAACGCATTTCACTAAAAGAAAATTTTCTTGATGAATTTATTATACAAACACCAGCTTATAAATTCATGTCTCTTATTCACGTTGATTAGTAAAGAAATTTATGTCTTTTTTAATTTTAAAATTTATTTTCTTTTCTTTTTGAAGAGCTAAATCATATAAATTCCTTCAATTTAAAAAGATTTATGTACTTCAGTTTGCAGAAAAAAAAAAAAACCCTAGTTTTAAAGCTTTTTTAAGAAAATAATACACAAGCCAAGATGGTTCACATTTGTTGAGCTTGGAGGAAGTTTTTTTATTTATTTGTTTTGTACTCTTTTATAAAACATGATCGAACCATAACCTCCTTCAAAATCACACCCAATCAAAAACCCGGGCGCTTTCCTGCGCGACAACAAAACTTCATTTTTATCAAATAAGTCAGTTACACAATGAATTTTCCCAAAAAGAAAAGTTCCCGAATAAATTTACAATTCATGTTTCTTGTTCACTTTAATTAGCAAAACGAAAAAGAAAAAAAATAATGTATCTTGTTATTTTTTTCCTTAAATTCTCTCTAAATGATTAAGATATTATATAAATTACATATAAATAAGAAAATCATCTTCATCTTCATCAAAAATAAATAAACAAAAAAAAAAAAAGAAAACTCTGATTTATTCTCCATTTTCCATGCAAAGAAAAACTCTAAATAGTTATTTTTCGTAAACTCTAAATAGTTATTTTTCGTACAGAGTAAATCCTTAATTAAATTAAAATTAATAATAAATAGTAAAAAAAAAAATAATCTCTCTCTCTCTTTTCTTAAAAAAAAAAAAAAAAGAATTTTTTCTTTCCATTAAAAAATAGAAAAAAAGATTTTTTTCTTCTCAAATGAAAAAATGTAAATACACAATCTCTCTGACCTGATCCGCAGCCTTCTCCATTCTGGTCTCCCGCGATTTCCAGGTCCGGGAATTCGCTTTCCTCCTTCTTCTTCATCTGCTATTTGCCGGAGCATCAGCGAGAAGCGAAGCTCTCGAAGTCGGTGATCATTGCAATCAGTCTAATCTTTTCTTTTCCATTCTTTGGCGTTTTCAGATTCCCAAACGCCCCCGCCTTTGACTCCCAGCCTTTTCGATTTCTTGGTCTCCCTTTCCTGATTCTCATTGTTCTTGCTTTTTCCCCGGGTAAGCTCGCGATTTTCGATTGTTTGTTTTTGTTTTATATCGATTTCATTTTTTTTATTTGCGTTAATTCAATTTCTAGGGTCTTGCATTGTTCTTCATCATGAGAATAGTCTCTAGATGAGGATAGGCGTTTCCTAAAATCACTGTTCTTCTAAGGCTTCTTGTAATTGTTGTCGCGTATTTTTTTAGAGCTCTTTTCATGGTTTGCTTAGGGTTTGTTTGTTTGTTTGGTGTTTTTTTTTTTTTTTCTTTTTAATATACGAATGAGTTAGGGCAAACTTATTTATCAAGTCTTTAATCGTTTACATATTTGTTCTGATAATTGTTGATCACTGGCTTTCTTGCGTGTTGAGTAATTAGTAATATGCTATGACTGAAATAAAGATTTGTTATAAGATTTATAAATTTGCTATGACTGAACTGTCTCTGTTTTGTTGCTGTTGTTGTTGTTTTTTTTTTTTTTTTTTTAATTTGGCCATGAACTGTTTTAAATTAGTTTGCTCTCTGTATCGGCAGAACTATTTTGCAGAATGGATCGTAAAATCGTTGAATTGGATGAAGGATGGGTTTACATGCAGAAAGGGATCACAAAACTGAAGAGTATTCTAGAAGAATTACCTGAACGCCCATTCACTGGAGAGGAATATATGATGCTCTATACGTATCCTTTGATATGTTTTTCTGCTTTTCTTATGTATATATAGTATATTAAATATACTCATTGATTTTGCTTCAAGTGATTAAGTGCGTGTGTCCACTAGGGTTTTTGAACCCTGGTGTTTTCATTTCTCCTTGGTAAAGTGGGAGCCATATGCCCCACACTCTATATATATATATATACACTCTAGTGTGTGTGTGTATTGATTTTGAACACGAATGTTCACCCATGATGATCTTTCCTTCAATCCAAGTTCAGTACCATCTATAACATGTGTACGCAAAAGCCCCCTCATGATTATTCTCAGCAGCTTTATGACAAATACCGTGAGGCATTTGAAGAGTATATCACTACAACGGTGAGGATTGGACAACATCGTTCTTATTTTCATACATGACAAGGATTGTTGGTACAACTCGCATGGAATTTGTAGCCGCTGTTGTTGATGCGATTGCTTTGCTTTGTAGAGAACTTATTTTGAGTGTCATGATTTGTGTTGAGCATGAGACTTCAAATATAAATTTATGAGATGCCACCTTTTGGTTTTCACATGCTGTGTTTTCTTATCATGGCTTCTTGCATATGTAATTGGCTAGGTTGTTGTCCGGTCAATTGATACACTTCTTTGTTATGAAAATTTGTTATCTAATACCTTCATCACCTATTCACTTCCCTCGTATGAATTTCATAAAATTCAACTCACTTATGGAAGCTTTTCTTTTTTCTATCTTGTTTACTTTGTCTAGGTAATGCCCTCTCTTAGGGAGAAGCATGATGAGTTTATGCTGAGAGAACTTGTGAAAAGATGGGCGAATCACAAGGTTATGGTTAGATGGCTTTCGCGTTTCTTCTTTTATCTTGATCGTTATTTTATTGCTCGACGGTCACTTCCTGCTCTTAATGAAGTTGGACTCGCCTGCTTTAGGGACCTGGTTAGTAGTTATTAGTCCTACTTGTGGTATTGTATAGTTATGTGCATTTATAGACTAGCAAATTACTGCTTTGTAAGTATTTATTTACGTGATTTCAGGTTTATAGGGAGGTAAATGCAAAGGCCAGAGATGCTGTCATTGCTTTGGTATGTTTGCTATTGGCATCTTATTTGGATCTATATTATGTTGTTGCTAAATACTTAATGCCAGTTATTGTTATATCAGATTGACAAAGAACGTGAGGGAGAGCAGATTGACAGAGCACTTTTGAAGAATGTGATAGACATATTTGTTGAAATTGGGATGGGAAAAATGGATTCTTATAAAGAGGACTTTGAGGCACTGATGCTTGAAGATACTGGTGCATATTATTCTCGCAAAGCATCAAACTGGATTTTGGAGGATTCTTGTCCTGATTACATGTTGAAGGCAATATATATATATATATATATATATATATATATATATTTAATTATTTTGCATTTTGTATGATTTTTTTTTTTTTTTTTGGCTGAGGTTGTGCGAGTATAACATCTCTATTATGGTTTCTAGGCTGAGGAACGCTTGAAAAGAGAGAGGGATAGAGTTTCTCATTACCTACACTCAAGCAGCGAGCAGAATTTAGTTGAGGTTAGTTACCTATTATCTGTGTTTTGTTGTGAGACTAGTAGATGATCTCCATTATACATGTATCTTAAAAAATATGAATATAAATTTAGTCTGCATGGACTATTTCCCCAATCCCATGATACCATGGAGAAAGTTGGTTAGCGAATTGGTATTACGTGGTTATTAACAATGTTATTGCTACCAAACGTTATTTATGGATCTCTTTTCTTCCCCTTAAACGATTGAATGCCTAGTTAGATGTCATCAATAATACCATAGTTTCACGAGTTTTGACTTGAGATGCTTGAATATTCTGTTGCAGCTAGTCGTAGTTTTCAAGGGATATATGTATGTTTCTTCAATTTCATCTTATTTGGTACTGCAATTCTTTTTTCTTATAGAAAGTGCAACATGAATTGTTGGTGGTCTATGCAACTCAATTGCTCGAGAAGGAACATTCTGGATGCCGTGCTTTGCTTCGAGACAATAAGGTATTTAGTTTTTTGTGAAAGAGTTTTGTCATGGTTTCGTCACACAAGATGTCCATGACGCAATGCTCTACTTCTTAATGTCATTTTTTAGGTGGAAGATCTTTCTAGAATGTATAGACTTTACCATAAAATTCCAAAAGGCCTTGATCCTGTCGCCAATGTATTCAAACAGGTTAGCTGCTTTGAAACTTCAGAATTTTTTATTGACCTTAGGAAGCCTCTTTCAGCTGTTTCCTTTGTCCAATTAGGTACTCATGCCTTTTTTCTGCAGCATATTACTGGTGAAGGCTCGGTATTAGTCCAACAGGCTGAAGATGCTTGCTCCAACCAGGTATGTATGTTGACCTATAATTCTGCTGTGTTCGTACTCATGTTTTTCATTCATAGAAACTTCTTATGCTTGCCTTTTCCTTTTGTTATTTCACATAAGTAATAGTATTGCACCATATATAATATGCAATCTTGGGCTTTAGCGTGGACACAAACACTAAAGAAAAATTTATTGATATTGATCTGGCCATGGCTTCAGATTTCTTGTAGCTTATCAGGAAAGTAAAATTGTATATGAGATGAGTTGTTTGCCATTTGAGTTTATTAAGATTTATTTGTAAATACCTTGTATGATGGAATTCGGTGCTTTTGTTTTGATGTTTTAATGAAAACAGTTTTCAAACTAAATGCTACGTTGTGTAGTGGTGTACCATTAATCTGACATAATTTCTCTTTGTTCGATGCTTGGTGTACTTGAGATGATTTCTTTTTGTTTATGTATTGTGTTGGCTAGCTTAGCAAGTGCTAGTTGGTAAGCAAAAATTATTATTATTGTGATTCATAAATTTGATTGTGCTGATTATTCTCGATAATGATGCTTTTGTAGGCAAATGGGTCTGGCTCACAGGAACAGGTTAATTCATACTTATATGGTTGTTTATTAAGGTGTGGTCGAACAGTTTGCAGATTGACTTGAATTTGTAATTTTCAGGTCCTCGTCAGAAAAATAATTGAGCTGCATGACAAATACATGACATATGTGAATGATTGTTTTCTAAACCATTCTTTGTTTCACAAGGTTAGCGTTAGAACTTTTTAAATTTCAATTTTGCTCTTTTCAAGTTTTCATTGTCGATTTGTACAAAGCATACTTCGTTTGCTGTCAAATAGGCTCTTAAAGAGGCTTTTGAGGTATTCTGCAATAAAGCTGTTGCTGGCACTTCAAGTGCTGAACTACTTGCGGCTTTTTGTGATAATATTCTTAAGAAAGGTTCAAGTGAGAAATTGAGTGATGAGGCTATAGAAGAGACTCTTGAGAAGGTATCCTTATAAAGTTTTTTGTTGCAGTACTTGTTTCCTATTTTTGAATATTTTAAGACAACTAACATTGAGGTTTTCTTATTGAATTTGCAGGTAGTTAAACTACTTGCATATATTAGTGACAAAGATCTTTTCGCAGAATTCTACAGGTAAATCTAATTTTTATGTTTCACTTTTTTAATATTCTACAGGTAATTTCTTTTTCTTATTGAATTTGCAGGTAGTTAAACTACTTGCATGTATTAGTGACAGAAACTTTTGTATTGTTATTGTGTTGGATACCCACAATTAGTTGACTTATGTAGGAAAAAGCTTGCTCGCCGGCTCCTTTTTGATAGGAGTGCTAGTGAGGAACATGAAAGATGTATTTTAACAAAGCTAAAGCAACAATGTGGTGGTCAGTTTACTTCAAAAATGGAGGGAATGGTATGCTTACCTTGGTTTTATGGCCTATATTTTTAATTTTTTTTATATGATTGTGGTGTAAGTTAAGAGTATTTTATTTCGATTTTTTCTAGGTCACTGATTTGACGTTAGCTCGGGAACATCAGAACAATTTTGAGGTTTATCTTCGCGAGAATTCTCATGTGTCTCCTTGGATTGATCTGTCCGTGACTGTTCTTACGACTGGATTCTGGCCAAGTTACAAGTCTTTTGACCTAAATCTTCCTGCAGAGATGGTAACAATTTCTTTCCTAGTATTAGTTGGAATATTTGTGTGGCTATTACGTTATGAATAATAAGAGTCTTCCCAAGCTTCTTTTATTGGAGGTTCATGTTTTGTTTTCCAGGTAAAATGTGTTGAAGTCTTTAAGGAATTCTATGCGATTAAAACGAAACATAGAAAGCTTACGTGGATCTACTCTTTGGGTACTTGTAACATAAGTGGGAAATTTGACACTAGACCTATTGAACTGGTTGTATCAACCTATCAGGTACAGTATAATTTCTTTTTTCGTTGTATTATGGAGGTTGAGGGCATATTGTTGGACTGTTTTAAACCAGGGTGATGAAAAATTTCAGGCTGCTGCTCTTCTGCTGTTCAATACTGCTGATAGATTAAGCTATTCCGAGATAATGACACTATTAAATGTAACGCATGATGACTTGGTTAGATTACTCCACTCCCTGTCATGTGCAAAGTATAAGATTCTCAATAAGGAGCCGAATACTAAAACTATATCCCAAAATGATGTTTTTGAGTTCAACTCGAAGTTCACTGACAAATTGAGGAGAATTAAGGTATAGGATGTTTTAAAGGACCCTTTTTTTTCAATAAATATATTGCCTTTCTTGTTTCCTCGTGTTCTTTGTTCTTTCTATTGAAGAAAGATGATAATTGTATGAATATGTTCATCCTAAGATTCCCCTCCCACCGGTCGATGAAAGGAAGAGGGTCATTGAAGATGTTGACAAAGACAGGCGATATGCCATTGATGCTGTGATAGTGCGTATTATGAAGAGTCGGAAAGTTTTGCCTCATCAGCAGTTGGTTATGGAGTGTGTTGAGCAGTTGGGCCGTATGTTCAAGGTATTTAATATTCTTGCTCTTTTCCTTCCGACTTAAAATTATGTAAATGATATACTTAGAATTGTTGTTTTCATTTCGACATTCTTTAGTAAAATGTAATGGTCTTTAACCTGCATGGTAGTTGCTAAGTTTTGTCATTAGAAAAGAGAGGACAAGTATTATGATCTAAGGAAGAAGATTTTAACAAGTATGATTTAGCCTGCGTCTAGAGTTTTTGTTAAAGCCGAAACAAGTTTTGTTATTATTATTATTACTGTTGTTGTTTTGTTATATTTTTTTTCCTGATTATATATTCTACGTGGAATATACAGCCTGATATCAAGGCAATCAAGAAGCGGATTGAAGATCTCATCACTCGGGACTACCTAGAGAGAGACAAAGATAATGCAAACACTTTTAGATACTTGGCATGATCCAACAAAATGGACATATGGAGTTCGGGATTGGCTTTATAGATTCATCTGAGTTAGAGATTTCGCTGTAAATGTTTGTGCAGCCTGTTTTACCATTTCTAGGATTTTGAAACAGAAGTCAACTTTAGTGCAATTGAACTTGAAAGCCATTTTTGCGCACTTAAACCTTATCTCCAATTCTCCAGGAAAAAATAAATAAATAAATTATAGGAATGCTTATTCTCTATTTGCCATAAGTTGATAGGCGCCTAATGATGCTTTTCCCTTGTCTTGTTTTAGAGTACATCGAGTAAATTTTACTCTTCTCTTGGTTGTCTTTCGGTGCAACAAATTGGAATATTACTCATATAAGGTGTTACTATTTGAATCATGTATCCTCTCAAGGCTCCATCTTTCAAGGCCTATTGGGATCAGGTGGTGCAATTTGCCCCAAGTTTCTCTCAGCAAGGACAACTCTAAAGGCTGTAAATTTTATGAACAGTCTGCTTGTCAATAACTCTGTCAGAGCTGCTTCTTTGGACAAATTTAGACCGATAAGTTTGTGTAATGTGTCCAAGAAATTGATCTTCAATTGCTTCCATTGAAAGTCTACGCATATATATGCATAAAGCTTGCGACTCGATGGAGCATAGGTTTCTTGTCAAGGTTTGTAAAACTTTTGGACTCTTTAAGAGTTCGAAATTTATTGTTCCAAATTTATCAAGCTAGCTAACTAGTGTTTCTCTAACACAATTTATTCCAAAGAAGAAAGGGTTAGGAAGTGAAGGTTAATGGAATCAAAGTAGCATCTGGTGCTCCTATGGCTATCTCATCTCATCTTAATTTTTGGCAGACACCCCAGGAAGGGGAGCTGTGTTCTTTCGCATGGGCAAAAGTGGGCAAGCATATTCGTTGCTTCTTTCAAGGGTGAGAAAAACAAAAGGCTAGCAATCAGTTGAGGGATAGTAGTTGTGGCCCAACTCGCCTGTTATACTCACGACCTGCTTGACATAACTTCCTACAAATGTGACTTACTCCAAAAAAAAAAAAAAAGACTTTAAATGACTTTGAAACTCACTAGAGTTTCAATGAGACATTATTAATGTCAATCTTGTTATAAAAACCAAGAACAATAAAAGCAAAGTAAGAGAATTAGAAAGAGAAAGTAGAAAGAGAAAGTATATTAATCTCTTAATTTCAAATATCCAAAACTAGGTAAAAGGATGGACTATTTATAGCGAAATTTTTGTGTGCTATAGTGCCTGCTATATAGTCATAATTGCTACAATACTGTAAACTGCTACAGTAATCATGGTCAACTATTGCTATAGTAACTCCGCTAGATTTAACTTTTCTATTTACATTGATGTCAATGCTTACTTCAGCAAGAGATATACAGATCTAATCTTAGATACTGATTCTTAATGGACAGACACAATTGATTATTCATAACACTCCCTGTTAGATGTCTACCATTTATGATGCCTCATTAAAAACCTTAACTAAGAGAAAAAGAATACATCATTCTTGTAAAGATGCTCCATGCTGCCTCATTAAAAACTTTACTAGGAAAACCCTATGGGACAAAGCCATAACAAGGGAAAAAGAATAGTGTTGGTATAGACTTCTCCTTAATTTGACATTAGTTGTTCTTTGTAAATCTCTCATATGGAACGTCTTGATATTGTGTACATGTCGTATAAAAGTTGATGTGGGAAATGCCTTTGTGAAAAGATCTACAACATTGTCACTTGGGCGAATGTATTGAACATCAATATCTTTATTCTTTTAAAGCTTTTGTGTAAATAAGAAGAATTTTAGAGGTATGTGTTTTGTTCTATCCCTTTTGATGTATCCTTCCCTTATCTGAGTGACACATGTGTTGTTGTCTTCAAACAATACTGTTGGATCCTTATTGAGTGGTAAACCACAAGTGACTTGGATATGTTGAGTCATGGACCTCAACCACATACATTCTTGACTCGCTTCATAGAGTGCGATAACTTGAACATGATTTGATGAAGTAGCAACCAGTGTTCGCTTTTGTGAACGCCAAGAAATCGCAATACCTTCACTTGTGAATACATTTCTAGTATGAGATCTAGCTTTATGTGGATCTGATAAATAACCTACATCTGCATAACCAATTAGTCATTATTTTGATCCTTTGGGATAAAATAAACCGAAGTCAATTGTTCCTCGAAGATAATGAAATATGTGCTTAATTCTATTCTAATGTCTCCGTGTAGGAGATGAGCTAAATCTTGCTAATAAGTTAACAGAGAAAGTAATATATAGTCTTGTACAATTAGCAATATACATAAAAGCTCTAATTGCACTTAGGTATGGTACTCCAGGACCAAAAACCTCTTCATTATCTTTACAAGGATGGAATGGATCCGTTTTCACTTTGAGTGATTTGTTTACCATTAGGGTATTCAAGGATTCACTTTGTCCATATTAAAGCATTTTAATACCTTTTCAGTATAATTTAATTAATGCAAAAGTATTCCACTTTGTAAATGCTCAATTTGTAAACCAAGATAATACTTGGTTTTTCCAAGATCTTTCATTTTAGATTCCTCATTTAAGTATGTTATTGTCTCAAGAATTTATTTATGAATCTTAATAATATTTAAATCATCAACATAGACAGCAATAATCACATATCTAGATATTTTCTTAATAAAGACACATGGGCACATAGGATTATTTTCATACCCTTTCTTTAATAAATATTCACTTAAACAATTATACCATATGCATCCGGATTGCTTTAACCTCATACAATTATCTCTATAACTTGATCGAATACATTTCTTTGGGTTTTTTGAATCCGATGCTTTAGGCATTTTAAATCCTTTAGGGATTTTCATATAAATATTAGTATCAAGTAATCCGTACAAATAAGCTGTAACAACATCCATAAGATGCATTTCTAAATTTTTAGAAATTGTTAGGTTGAGTAGATATCTAAACTTAATTGCATTCATTACTGGAGAATACATTTCTTTATAATTGATTCTAGGTTTTTGCAAAAATACTTGTGCAACCAGTCGAGCTTTGTACTTCGCAATCTCGTTTTTCTCATTGCGCTTCAGTACAAAGACCCATTTATATCCCATAGGTCTCACAGCTTTAGGTGTAAGAACAAATAGGTCTAAAAACTTTGAGCTTATTAAGCGAATTTAATTCAGCCTGCATAGCGTCTTTTTATTTAGCCCAATCATGACTCTTTTTTCACTCAGTAATAGATCTTGGTTCAGGATCTTCACTTTCAATGATACACGCTACTAAGTAAGAAAATATTTCATCGATATCCTCCATTTTATTCCGATTCCACAATCCTCCTATATTTACATAATCAATAGAGATCTCATGATTTTCTAAGCCTTCCAAGTTTTGGTCAACATCAAGAGTCTTTTGATTTGTCTCATTTTGTATTTTTTTCTAGAACATATTTCTCCATATTAGGGTCATCATGGTTTTTAGCACCTTTTCCTTTTCCAATGAATTTTATCTTTGGAAACGATTGACCAAATGCTAGTTGTAATGGGGAGTATTTATGATAAACACTTGGCCTAATGCAAATTAATGCCATAGCATGTAGGACTACATACTGAAATAGAAAGTTTTGTTCTCATTATTAATAGTCTAGCAATAAGCTGGAGGCACTTAATCAACGATTCAACCAAACCATTTTATGTATATACATGAGCTTAACAATAATCCCAATTGACATACAATAGTCATTAAAAGCTTAAAATATAAATTCACCAGAATTATCAAGTCTAACTTTCTTGATTGTATAATCAGAAAATTGTGCTGTCAACCTGATTATTTACATAAGGAATCTCGCAAATGCCACATTACAAGTTAATAATAAGCAAACGTGTGACCATCTGCTAGAGGCATCTATCAATACCATAAAATATCTAAATGGCCCACACGGCACCTTGAATACGTTCAAGAAACATAGGTGATTCAGTATTAATTTTAACTGGTGATGGTTTCAAGATTGACTTTCCAAGAGAACAAGCTATACATGAAGTTTTATTTATTTGAAGGAACTTCTGGCCGTTCAATGGATGTCCATGTGAGTTTTCAATAGTTTTTCATATCATTGATGAACCAGGATGACCTAATCTGTCACACCATAAGTTAATATTTGAGAATCTTCCTTAACTACCACATGTGATTCAATCACATTTAAATATGTGTAATGCAGCTCCAAAGAAAGCTTTGATAGTTTTTCTAATATGTACTTTCCATAAATCTCATTAGTGATATACATATACTTTTTATTATCTTCAGTCTCAGACTGAGTATCATATCCATGACGGTATTTGTCATTAAAAGTCAACAAATTCATTTTGGAATTTGGTGAAAACAAAGCATTATTTATAAAAAAACTTTGTTCCATTTAGCAATATGAATGTTGTTCTTGTTATAAAAACTAAGAACTATAAAGGCAAAGTAAGAGAATTTAGAAAGAGAGTAGAGAGTGAAAGTACATTAATCTCTTAATTTTAGATATCCAAAAAAGGGTAAGAGAAAGGGGTATTTATAGGAAAATTTTCGTATGCTATAGTGCCTGTTATAGTAGTTGTAATTGCTACAATACTATAGACTGCTATAGTAATCTCGGTCAACCATTGTTATATTAACTCAACCGGATTTAACTTTTTTATTTACGCTAATATCAACGCTTACTTCATCAAGAGATACACAAATCTAATCTTGGATACTGATTTTTGGTGGATAGACATAATTGATTATTAATAACAATTCTAGCATTTTTATTTGCTTTTTTTAAAAAATTAAAATCATTTGACTCGAAAAGAGTTACTACGTGACTTGCAAGCTGCTTGTAACCCTTTGTGATGAGATAGGTGGGCTACTGAGGCGATTTTGGACTGGGGTAACATGAAGTAGGCTAGATTCTCAGTTTTGGAGGTCTGCGTGGGAAGACTTCTTAAAGGTTTGGCATGTAAACGACATGTCGACCAGTGTTGAGAATGACCTCTCCTTTGTTTTTGCAAGGATTGGTGCGCAGCTCGTACAATTACAACTCGTTTGTCGTCTAGATTGCCGTTGTCATTTCCAGGGAAAAAAAAAACCGTGTCCTTTTGCATTAATAGAAAATACATGGATGATGGAAGTCTCAACTTGGTCATAGTGCTTAAAAATCTAAATTAAACGATGTCACACCCAGTCGAATGGATTTTGGTCCTTGATCCAGACTTGGCAGGGGACCAAAAAAAAAAAGGAGTCGCAGAAACAAAAATATCACTATTTTATCGATTTAAAAAAATCACCACCTTTTTACGTGAAACATGAATTATTAGTGGTATATGACATACATTAAAGAGAGGAAGCATAAAATTGGGGGGCAGGGATGAAAATTAATCCCAGTTAATGAGTTGTTACAGTCGACATAAGACGCAATCAACGTCAAAGAAAAACAAATTTCCAACTAGGTCACCTAATCACATGCTAGCTTAGCTGCCTTTGTAACTGTAACCTGCAATCACAGACCAGTGTTCATCAATTGATAACGCCCAACGAGTTCTCTAAAAAAATTCACCCTCCAAACAAACCCACTTCAAAATATTAAACGAAAACATCAACAACAACAATAACAGCAGCAATAGGAAACATAAAGACAAAAAAGCAACAGTTACAAAACTCCAAAGTTTCATTTTCACATTACCTCTCAGATCATGACATTAACGATGGTAGCGTATTACAGGACAATCTATCATCCCAATCCTCTCCCATTGATAGAGAAGCTTTGAGCTTTGGATACAAGAAACTCGATGTATGTACATGAACACAACTGCCAAGAGGGGGAAAAAAACCGAGTTAGCAAAGGATATGCATTAAATTAATAGAGTAAGCTTTAGTAATTGGAGCCCAACAAACCTGTGAGGAGTATGTAACTTGAGCACCTGTAAGCTGCAACGGTGGCTAAACATACTATAACATTATTCCCCTCCTATACTCGTGTTGCTTTATTAACAAATTGAATCAATAACAATGAAGGTAAAATAATTTCTCAACTACAATATGACTGAAGATTACAAACCTGCACATAAACACAGAAACAAAAATAAACTCAGCCGAAGAAAGTACATAAAAGTGATTAAAATAGTAACCAAAACAGCAATATAAAATTATAGGAAGTAGTTTGGAGGGCGAGGTGGGGAAGGAATTGCCTACCTAAGATTGACATCTTTACATATCTGCGAATTTCTCCTATAAAAAGTAAAGCTATATAGTTTATGCACAGCAGGCAGCTCCCAGTTGGGTTGTTGCCACTAGAACAGGTAATGGTTAACGGATAACCACCCATAACGAAGTCCCTTTTTTTTTTTTTTTGGAATTTTTTTTGTTTACATTGACAAAATCTTCAGTTCCTTGACATGGCAGATCAGCCCATACGCAAGGAGCTCAGAATCTTCTCTTGAATAATCAGTCACAGCATACACTTCCAAGAAAATAGTGATAAAAACCTTGGGACTGTGCAATGCACTGCATGCCAGAAAGCTAATCTTGAGAATCATCAAAAACTTATGAACATGGACAGATAAATTAAGCCTTTGTCACGAACAGTGCCCAAACAAAGCATCCAGTAACTGAGCAGACATATCAGGTCAGCCTCTTATCACATCCTCAAGGCTTCACCAATCTATCTTGCAACCTGGAGTTGAAAATAATATTCCACAGCCACTTGGAGTCTTCAACGGCTAATAGCCTCCATGGCAAGCCGTACCAAACGTAGTAATCCATCAACATCCTGGAAATTAAAATCAAGGGCCGTTTTAATGGAAGAGATACCCTCCACATTTTTGGCCTCTGCCTTGTTTACATTCGCAGCCGCAAAAGCATTCCGTGATTTTCTCGATGCTTCCATAGCAAAATTTACATCCTGTGCCTGTCAATACAATTAATTATGATTGCATGTAAGTCAACCCTAATAATTATGCAGTAATTACATAATGTGGCCAGAATTTTATTGCTAAATAAGTCAAATCTTGTTCTGTTATCAATATGTAAACTACAGGATAAACTACAGCTGGACAAACATATAGGACACAGTAAACAATAATCACGTGCTTCCTCCTGAACATGTGACGGAAAGAGATGAGAAACTTTAGGATGCCCAATTCACGAAAATGTGATACCTATCAAATTTAGTCCCGACTTTCTTTTCCATGGTATTCCTATAAGAAGTAAAAAATAATGATAGATAACAAGTTAAAGCTCCCAGCAAAAGTTTGCATACTCACAAAACTAAGCAGCCTCACAAAGTTGGGGCGATTTTGGGCAACAATTACATGGTTTGCAGCAACCTGTGGGGAGCTAACACCCTTAGGTAAGGCAACCTTGTCCACTGTTGAGTGGTTGTTTAAGTTATCAACATCAGAGGCAGAAGAAGATGGCGATTCACCTGGTAAAATGCACAAACAAGAATGAAGTTAGATCAACGAAAAAGAAAAGAATAAGGTTTACAAGAAGCCCGCTCCCATTAACCAGTAAGCAAAATAAGACAATCATTTGGAGGAACGGGGCAACAAAAGATTTAAAAATATTGTCTAGCTATTGTTATTGAGAATTTTTCTGCCTCTCTCATAAAAATAAAAAAAATAAAATAAAGGAAAAACACGCTATATTTCTAGATCATGACTTGTATTAATTACCAAGAGGAGCCACTTGGAGAGCAGTCTGCAGCTCACGCCGATCTCTGCTAGCACTGGCATGTGAAGAATAAATTACCCTCATGTACGCCACCTCCATGCATTTGTAGGCCAGAGCAGCAGCGGCCATGTCTTTGGATTTCTCATATTCATGGGCACAAAACCTATTAATGGAAAAATGGATGAGAAAAAAGCAGAGGGCAGACTTGCAGTGATATAAATTTACTAAATAAAAAAGATCACCAGTGTGGAAGGAGGCATAGTCAAGATGGGTTCCACAACCGAAAAGAAAAGTAGGGTTGGTGGGTATGTCTTTTGTGGATTAGCATCAAATTTTCAACAGCATCTTTGGAAGGAATTACTTAAGTTACTACTTCGAAATGGAAAAAACCAATAAAAATGTATGAAATTCTGGAGCCTCCAGACACAGTTGATGGCAACTACCAACTAAAGAGATAAAATGACTCGTGATTTGAACTCCCAAACTCTAAATATCATGAAATCTATTGTAAATCTGAAGTTACTGCATAAACCACAGACTTGGAGGGCAGCATATATTCAAACTTACTCGCATAATTTAGCAGTTTCACTGTAGGTTTGTCGTGACCGAACCATATCATTGTGGTTGGTACTCTCGACGCAACCAGATTCCAACAGAGATGCTCCGTGAAGAAACTTGAGGGCTGCTTGAAAGTAGAGTCCTGTTCTGTCATGATTTGACCCAGAGCTCTGCCAAAAGAGTTGATATTGCAAAGAATTAAGACAAAGGAAAACATCAATATCTATATTAAAAGATTAAAAAATAAAGAAATAAAACCTTGAGACGATCAGCCATGTGTTTTAGATCTTTTGCTTCTTTCAAAGCATTGGTAGCAGCATGGCTGGGCAAATCTTTTCGGAGCGGACTTGGGACCTCTATATCCCTGGCCCTATGTCCATTTTTAGTAGGATGCCTTGAACTGATCTGCTGAGGTTTATTCTGATTATCAGCCTTTCTAATATGTTTTTGCACTTTGATCCCATTGTCTCCTTCAGAGGCATCAACTTGCGAAGTTTCTGCTCCATTTCCTTTGTGGGACCCTTTGCCTGGCTGGGAACAACGATTCAGCGTACCACTCTGAGGTCCTCCAGAGGGTGGTAAGAGTACTGACCTCTCCCCACTAGAGACTGTTTCCACTTGATCAGTCTTGTCAGGAACCAACCTCTTTGAAGACCTCTCACCATTGCTCTCTGGCAAAAAATTCTGTTTTAGAGTCAACGTAGAGTCTTTTTGGCAAATTGCATCTACTTTTTGATCTAGACCATCAGGCTCTCGAAGATTTGGCTGACTTTCTCTCTTACAACTCTCACTCAACATTTTTCCTGTAACATCTTTTCTACTGGAAACTTTCTCCTCAATCTCCTCAGACTTTACACCATGCTTCTCATGCAACTTCTTTTTACCATCCCTTGATTTTAAGTCATCAGAAGGCGAGTAAGTATGCAGTTCGCTAACATTTGAACTTTTCACCTGAACTGCATCAGAATCTGATTTAAAGCTCCTACTCTTGTTCAACCCCTTTGCAGATTTCCTTGGGCGAGACCCATTTGCACGATAACTGAATTCATTTTGTTCTTCATCACCAAAGTGACTTTCAGCAAGCGGTTTAGTAGGATGTTGAGTATCTTGTCCCGGATTATCCAAAGCACCATTCACTGATTGGTGGTTTGCAATATCAGAAGGCACGACCTGTTTTCTAGCTTTATTACTTGATGTGTGTTTAATAACCTTTTCCTCAAAATCTTGCGCTGACGACTCAAGAAATCCATGGTTAGCCGCATTGGACATGTCCGTCCTTCCTGCACGAGTGTGATCACTCCCACCCAAATCTTCACCATCAGAGCTCCTTTTTGGACTACTTATTGCAAAATGCCCAACATGCTGAAGTTCATCTTTTGGCAAGACATCCCTACTAGCTGATGTAAACTTGTCTGGATTTGAAATTCTCATAGGTGATGATGACACTGATTCTACTGGTGAGCCTTTCGCCTCCTGAAAGCTGGACTTAGTTTTATGTGAACTAGAAACTTTGGAAGAACTCGAAGTGGCAGCTAAAGAAGCCTGCATAGATCCCAAATTCCTTTTCGATGAATCCATGCTATCCAAATTGTGCTGATTCTTTAAATGACTACGTTTTTTGTCTCCTCTACTGCTGCCGTTGCTTGTACTGGACTCTTTTCCCTCCAATCTAGATGTTCTTGGCTTCTTTTCCTTCCTGTAGTTATTATCACTAATCTCCTCCTTCACAAAAGGCATACTATTAGGAAGATGTCTTTCTGTCCCAGGGTAGGAGCCATTCTGAATTTCCTGTGTCTTCCGTTTCTTCACATTCTCTCTAGTTTCAGTATTCCTTAGGTCTAAGGAGCCGCCGTCTAATGAAACTCCATCTTTGGATTTCGAAATGGAAACTTGTAACTTGTCCTTTGAATCGAACTTTGAGTCCTTCGAAAAAGAGCGGTCAGAGTATTTTGTTCCATGCTTTCCTGCTGAAGACGTTGGAAAACCACCACTTGAGCTAGGACCCACCTTTCCAACTGCCCCGCTGTGGTCTGATGTCCAATCTTCATCAATAATATTCTTAGCCTCATTCTTGATTTTTTTGGAAGCTCTAGAGGAATCTTGATCAGAATCTCTTCTGCTTTTCATCTTTGCATTCTTGGTATCACCTAAAGAAATACCACAAGTTAAAATACTTTGTTGAATTAAGGAGTTCCACAGGAACAAAAGAATCTGGATCAAACAAACTACCTCCAAAAGCATGGGGCTCAACTACTTTGTTCTTTTCTTTGTACTTATGTTTATTTTCCAGCGTGAAGTCATTAGACTTGCTTAGTTGCTGAAAATCAGGTTCATTCACCAGAGGAGAATTGTTCACATCGTTCAAGCTTCTACTCTTTGCTGATGCTTGCACGCCTCTCTTCATAGAGTTTGACAACCGAGTGGGACTTTCTTTATTTGTTGCATTTGACAACACTTTTGATCCATGTTTCTTCTTTCCACTAAGATTACGCAGATTTTGGTCAGCGTGCCTAAAATTAGTCAATGTGGCTTCACCGAAAATCCCACCGGGATTACTCTGAAGATTGGTTTGACTCTTGGAAGCAGCAGGTTGGTACAGCGCAATAAGAGCTTTCGTTGTTTCCTCCTCAGTAAAACTACATCGATTCATTCCAGGCCTACAATTTTATAAAGAGATCAAACTTGAGAGAGAGAGGGAGAGAAAGATGAATCAACCATCAACAATCATTAAAAGTTATACCAATAAGCAGTTATACAGTATAGCCATCCAATTTCTGGTTCCAATACTATTAGGGTGTTTGGGAGAATGGTTTGAACTTTAGAGCACAAATTGCAAGCAATGTAAAGCTCTCACATGTTATAGTATACGGTTCAAACTCTAGAGTTAGAACTATTCTCCCAAACACCCTATATTATGTTAAGAGCAATTAGAGGGAAAAGAAATTCTAAAAAGGAAACTTACAGCCAGTTGAGCATGCTACACACCCACTTCTCCGGTAGATGGTCAGGATTTGTACCAAATGGAAGAAGCCTCCATTTCTGACACTTGTCACACAAAACCCAATTTTCTTCTATCAAAACAGGAGCCGTTGTGGGTGGAGCTGCCTCAGAAAGAAGTTCATTTCCAGTTCGTGAACTTGAAGCCGTTAAAGGGACTGCCTCTGACATTGATGGCCTATCAACTTTCTTAACACCTGGTCGCTCCTTTGATGTACCATTGATTACAGATATGCTCTTTGCACGCACATCAGACTCCCTCCGCTTATCTTCAGAGGGAATTTCCAACAAATCCATTCGGTTATCTTCATCCAATTCTCCAAAGAAATCTTTGTATCTGTCTGTGGATTTCCCAAGATCTTTTCGTGATTTTGCATGTTCTGTATCCATATTAGACATAGAATTGTCCATGTTGGTGCTCTTCTTTGATTTGGCAACTGAAGAACCAACCCTCAAGCTTTCTTTCAGTAGCCCTCCAGCCACGGTGCCGTGACTTCCCTTCAATTTCTTTTTTTCCACAGGAACCGGATTGTCCTTCCCATGAGGCAATCTTGTACTCTCTTGTTCATGGGATATTACCTTCTTAGAAGCCTTTTGCTTGGAAGAATCCATGCCCTCAGTATTTAATGCTTTCTTGCCCTTTGCAACATTTGAGTCAGATTTTACTGTGTCATAGATTTTCTCTCCTTTTTGTTGGCCTTCTTTACTTGGAACTGAAATTTCATTAACGGAACTCTCTTTTCCTTCTGCAAAGCCCTTTGCAGCTGAAGTGGCTTTTTGCTTTTCAACCCATCCATCCTCTTGGGTGAATATTGACTCCATTGGTTCTTCTTCTGCTTGCTCAGAAAAGACTTCATCTTTTAAAACATTCTTGTTAACATCTCTGCCTCTTTTCATGTCAGCAGCAGTTGAATACGAATTAGACAGAATTGGAAGCTTCAAGGTATTAGAAACAAGCTCTTCACAAGCTAATGCATCAAGATCTGGATCTTTCGTAGACAAATCCCGCATTCGAGCATCCTCGTCGTTCCCACTCTTTGATTCTGCTGAATAATCAGTTTTTTCAACTAATTTCATGTTCTTCTCCCCTACCATTTTCCCATCACCCTTCATTGTATCAGATCTGTTGATTAAGTCAGTGGTTTCCATACCATTTCTTGAAATAGGTACATATTTACCCTCTTTTTGAAACTTTTCCTTTTCCATCAGGTGGATAAGATCATCATGAAGAGGTGATAAAAGTAGACCTCCCTGAACTGGGAAGGACGTCATAATCTGGCCCAACACATCAGAAAAAGAAACACCTAATGATCACCTTAGCCACATTATAAATAAGAAGAGATGATACTATTGCTAGAAGATGATTCACCTGAAGAATGATAGTTGGAGATTCGAATGAGGCATCTTGGAGCTCGTGAGATATTCCCTCACTTTCCGAGGGGCTGTCGTCTAATGAGGAAGATGGTGAATCATCAAGGCCAAGCCCACTGTAGATTGCCGCATTTTTTCGTGTCGACAAGTTATCAAAACCCACTTTTATTCGCACCTTCAGTGTTTTCTGGTCTGATGCACTTGAAGGTTTCTTGTTTTTAAAATCAACTCTAGGTGCTACTTCTTCAACACGAGCAGCCGGCATGCTTACTTCTTGTTTTCCCGAGTCATTCGCTGATGATGCTTTTACTACAGCGAGTGAGGTGGAACTTGTTGAAGCAGGTCCACGCCCTCCTGATGGAGGCGCTGTTGAAGAAACTACAGAGTTACAGTGGCCACCCTGGAAGGAATAGTGGTAATGTCATTAAGAGGAAAACCAATGGCAGCAAACTGATATAGAAAGTTTTAGATCAACCAGTATACAGTGAAACAAGCATTTTCCAGATAGAACACGACAGACATATTATTGTGAAAAAAAAACCCAAAGAAAATGTTGCTAAAATATCAGTACCTCCAGATTAAAATTGTTTGGTGATCTGGATGCACCTTTGCTCTGAACTTTTGGCGGAGTCCTTTGAGACCAATTTGGAGAACGCTGATAGGTAGGCAAAAACGAACCGTACCCACCAAATTTTGCCCCTGTTTCAATGTGTTAATTTTCAAGTAATTAGTCAAGAGGAAATAAAGGAATAAAAGCCACCATAATTTGAACCTAAAAAGCATACTTCTGCTGTCTCTTCGCTTACCCAAATTCTCCGCAGAAACCCCACCTTCAAAATCTTTTTGAAAGTGTCCCAGAACATCTTGAAGTTTCTCATCCTAGTATACAGTACAAGAGTATATCATACCACAAACGCAGCATATAAAAGACAAAGGTACAAGAACAGCTAGAAACAAGGATGTCATAATCCCAAGACACTTCGTCGAACAGCTTAAAACTTTAAGACTCAACAATGTTTTGGAACAGTACCCCCAACCTCAAATGCCAGCTCTAGATTCTGAAAATGTCCCTCAATAATGGCATTTGACTTACATTTGTATATCCCATGGACCTCCATTTCAACATACTGAGCTTAAAAGCAAAACTGAGAAGATAGCCAAACCATCTACAATACTCGAAACAAATTCTGCACCCTCCTAACACAAAACTTCATGGAAAAACTCAAAAACATAATCAAAGAATTCACAAGCTAACATTCTCAAATCTAACCATTTAGCAAACACCCTAAGTTTACACGCTCCCGAGCATACGTCAAAGCAGGTAATTTATCCATAAACTTAATGAATTAAGCTGAATGCATACAACAACAATGTCCAACGCCATCCTTTCTGCTCAATTCGCCATGTTTTCTTCTGTTGGCTGTTTTGCAAACCATAATATTCATAATTCGAAGCAGTAAAATTTAAAATCACATCCAAAACTTTAAAATCATATCCAATTTAGTAGTCCTTAATGCCTCTAAAGTATCCAAAGTCTAAGACTTGAACTCCAACCAAATATTAAGGCTTGGATCTAAAGACCAGGAAAAGTCAACCCAGAAACTTTAGCAATTTCTAGAACCACAAATTCGTGGAAAAATATCAAAAAAAACTTTAATCAACTCATAAACACAAACAAGTCAGAGAGACATTATAGCAGCAAAAATAATAATAATATTAAAAAAAATCGCTTACGATGTAAGAGAGAGCAACATCTGGATCGATGCTCGCCTCGTAAGCGTCGTTGTTGTTCTGGTAGATACAGGCCTCGCCTTCTTCAAGCTCGGTGTCGTCCATCTCCGACCGACGACCACTAAACCCTAACCCTAGCTCCTGCCTCGCATCCCTACCACTACTTCCCACCGAAATCATCCAAAAAAACCGCACAATCAAACCCTCAATCGCTCCAAAAGCCGAATCCGAGTTCGAATTCGTCCCTGATTCATCTCGGGGAATCCAAAACCACCGACAATTTGAACAGAAACAACCGAATGAGACCCGATCACAAACCCAAATTCTGCTCCGCACTTTTTGTTTGGTTCTTCCCTTTCTAGAAGAACCAATCCAAACAAAAAAAAAAAGGAAAATTCAAACTCTGAATCCAAAAACCAAAAAAAAAAATTCTTTTTCTGGGCAAAGCAAACTTCAAAATTATCTGAGAAGAGAACCTTTTTGGTGCGATTTGGATTTTAATTAGCTGAGAAGAATCAAGCAAAAGCCTTCCTCTTCTCTCTCTTTCTAATTTTTTTCTCTCTCTGGTTTTCGGTGTATACAGCAGCCGCGTTTTTTTATTTTTTATTTTTCGGTCTCTGTCGTAAAAGGGAAAAATAATTAAAAATTTTGTATTATTTATTTTTTGTGGGGAAAAATGGTTTTTTTTTTATATATTTTTTAGTTTTTTTGAATGTTTTGATTTGGATTTCACCAACAAAGGAACAGAGACCGATCTATTCTAAACCATAGACAGAAGAACTTACGAAAACTGAAAAAAATTACCGTTGTTACTAGAGAGACATGTTTTTAGGATTTGCGATTTCCGCCCTTCATTTTTGGTAATTTGCCAAAATGGCTTATCTTTGGACCTCCTCAAGAAGACGCAGCTTAAGGCGCGTGTTTGCACTTCCCGTTCTTTTGCAAGGTAAATAAAAAGGGCACATCTTTTCCATAATATATATATATATATATATATATATATATATATATATATATATTATCCGAACTGAACTTTTTCCCGCAATTTGAGCATTTTTTCTTTTTCTCATTTTTTTTTTTTTGGTTTTCCAATATGTATGATGATTTGAGTCAATTCACTAGTTATCCATGATTTGAAATACAAAAATAAAAAATCAAAAGAAATTTTTATTCACATATTTGGGGTGAGAATTTTATAAAATCGAGTAGTTTACCATTTTTGAAAAATTTATCAATTACAATGTACAAAGAAAGAGAATCCAAATATTTTTGAAATAATATATTACTAGATTTGAAAGACTCAAAAGAAATTTTATTCTTCATATTTTCGTAAGAATTTCATATAATTGATTAGTTTACAATTTTTCAAGAATCTATCAGTTAATTTGTTTTTAAAAGAAAATCTAATTATTATCACAATAATATATTACTAGATTTTAGAGCTTAATTTATTTACTTTTCTTGACTTGTTTTTGGTTCCAAGGTTTGACGAAATGAGAAAAGTTTCATTAAAAAATGAAAAATGAGAAAAGTTGTAGTTTCTCAAAAAAGGAAAAAAAAAAACTACCGTTAAAAAAAAAAAAGAAAAGAAAGTAGAACTGAGAGTTCCAAAAGCACGTGGATTGAGTAAAAAAAAGCGCGTGGGGCTCTAAACTGAGTTAAGGCGGATTTCAGGTGGCAGAGTCCAGCATTGCTTATATCCAGCTCAACATGATTTAGTCTGTTTTTTACGTCTTCTACTCTTTCAATTGAATATATTTAATCACGGCTGGATAATTCCACGTGGAAGAATTTTTGTTTTGTATTATCAAAAACATATAATAATATCATAGCTTAAAAAGATAAACTAAATAAATAAAAAATAAAAATCAACGCCCCACTGTTCGGTGAACAGAAGCTCTTCAAACCGCACAAGTTTGACCGGGAGGCACAGTTCTAATTTTAGTTTGCATTTTTGCCCGTCTTTGTTTGGTTCAGGTGGGGCAAAAGTTGATTTGTTTTGATCTGTTCAAAAATTAAAAATAAAATTAAACAAGCCTTTTCTTTTGTGGCTACTGCTTGGCCTCATGTACCAAAGCAATAGTCTTTCCGGTCAAATAAAAAGAGTAAAATTAGGTCCGTTTGATAGTGTTCTTAAAATAAGTAAAAATAGTTTTATTTTAAAAAATAAAAATTTTTTTACTTTAAAAAACACACAAAAATATCTTTAAAAATTTTCAAAATAAAACCAAACTAGGCTAAATATTTTTGTAAAGGAACAAAAAAAAATTAAGCGCTAAAATAATAATTAAAGAAAAAGAAAAAAAAGACCATAAGAAAAAATATATATATTTATTCCGCTTTTCTTTTACCATCTCTGTTGATTTGTTATTGGATTTATTCCCTTTCATCTTCAAGTTATGGAGATTTTTAACCCCACACAAACCCCAAACTATAGGTTTGGAAGGCATTTTTTTAAGATATACCAAAGTGTTATGCATTAGACCTTATCCAATAAAATATTCCGATAATTATGGATTGGAGAGATGTCCCAAGAATATCTCATCCTCTTTTCCTCCTTTGATTAATTCTTTTGGTTTATATCATGTCATATGCATAGCTTAGAAGAAAATCTAGCCCATTGGTTCCAAGGAATCAAGGAAACATTTTTTTTATTATTTAAGGGATAAAATTTGACTGTGAATATATTATAACTTGATAAAATTATAAAGTCTGCATTATGTCCAAGGCAAGTAACCTACCACAACGGATGACCTTTTTGATTGTGTGCCGCAAATGCTAGCAAAAATTCTTTTCATGTCCACTACATTTTGTCTTTATATTTTCTTAAAAAAATAATAATTATCCGGGCTTGTAAATTTTTGTTTCTATGGATCTTGAAATCTACTTTTTGTACTTTCTACTTTTGTTTCCGTTAGTAGAAAAACTTTAACTTTTGTACGTAATTAATCTCTTGCCATCACAATATGTGTTGTTAAAAAATGCTACAAGAAAGCACTGTACATGTCGCGTATGGTTGGTAGACCCTTCCTTTCACTAACATGATGTTTGACAAACTCAATCTTAACTTATCAGTTTTAACTTAAATATTGTAAAATTTTTTATGCTACAGTGTAATATAAAAAGGATATTATAGTATAAAATTTTAAATGTTTCAGCATTTTTAGTTCTAATTCTTATTTCTAACTCACTTCCCGAATAACTTAAAGAGTTCCTATGTCACCATATTGTTGTACACTAAGGCTGACAATTAAGGTCTACGGGTCGGGTTGAGCCCTTATGTAAACAGCTAACACGTCAACTCGAACCCGACCTATCATCTGACAGGTCAAAAAAAGCCCAACCCGAACACGCCCAACTTGAACACGACCCGACGTGTAGACGGGTTGACTCGACCCAACCCGTGCAACCCGTCAATATGCTACTTTGTGCATGTTCGTGTTGACACGACACACTGACCTGCTAAACCCAATAGACCTGCAATACGATAAACCCAACAATAAGCCTACAAAATAAACAATAACTCAACAAAACAAAACCATCAAAAAAGTTAACAAAACTTTATATAAGTTTAACATAAATAAATATGCTAGAAATTAGAATCATGTCAAGTTGGATATACAACAAATGTTAAACTAATTTGACACATTAAAATTAATTTCAGGTTATATGGGTTGCATTAAGGTCACACAAGTTCAATTTGGGTTACATGAGTTAATTAACAATTTTCAGGTCAATTTTGGGTCCACCTTATTTCAACACGTTTTTTACAGGTTATTTCGAGTTGATTTCGTGTTGATTCGAGTTAACCCGAATCCAACCCGTTTTTTGTGTAGGTCAGACGGATTCGACCCATTCCAACCCGAGGCCTATTTTTCTAACCCTAACCCGCATTTCTCATGTCGGATTTGTGTCGTGTCATCATGTCGTGACGCAAATTGCCGGCCCTAGTTGTACACTATCTTCCTAAATCATTGCTTGATTAGCATTATAGTAATTCTTGCTAATTTCTTTATCATGTCATATATACGTGTATACATATCATAAATGTGCTGTACTTTCATGGTTATTTAAATTTCACTCAACCCGATTTGTAGATTGTTTTCTACTTATCATTAAAAAAAGATTATTAACACCAATGATCCTATGACAACCATAATTCTCTTTAGGTGAAGAAAGCAAAAAAAAAGTAGGTTATACAGTCCCACATCGCCTAAGAATAGTCATAGGTAGTGGTTCATAAGTAATGACATTACCTTCTAATGATATGAGACATTTTGGAGTAAAACCGTAAGGGCTTAGTAACTTTGGATCCCCAAAGGTGGGTTGATTGTGACAACAATAACAATAATTACCCATAATTGCCTTAAGGTGGCTTAGTCAAATGTTATTTTACCATTAGGTTATGTCTATTAACTATGCTTAGAGTGAAATTTTAAATTTGTCCTTTCTACAATTTCGTAGTGTCATTGGCCAGTTAAGGAAGTTTCCTTTTTAGCAATCTTCTACGGCTATTAGAATATGCTATTGGCAGAAGCTAGAATACACTTGCGATTGCCCCTCTAAATTCCTCTCTTTGCGGAGGTTAGACATTGACACACCAAAAGAGGAAAAACATGTTGATCTTTTTCTTCTTTAATTTATTTATTTTCTGGAAGGAATAACACATTGAACTTTCAGACTAGGTGTGCGAATGGGAGTGGAAAGAAACTGGAGGGATTATTTATTTATTTATTTATTTAAAAAAAATCAGAGAATATTGAATTGTTCGGTAAATATAAACTCATGGCATTCTTTCCCAATGTCAGTAACCTATAGTATCTGCTGAAATTGAAAACTGTTCTATAATTCTCGCTTTCTTCCC
>CAMOHE010039862.1:0-47785 GCA_946598075.1 Artocarpus hirsutus | reverse complement strand
ACGTTTATAGCATGTTTAATAACTATAGTCTTTAGTAAAAGAAATATATTTCAAGTATATTTATTAAAATAAAATATAAGAAAATATAGAATGTAAAATTTGTAATCAAAACTAATAGGCTGTTGAAACTAATTAATTAAGTTTAAGATATGTTTTATAATTTTATAAACCATTTTTTCTATTAATTATTATTAGAATATATATCTAGGATATGTAACCTTAATTTTTAAATTTTTTTTAATTTAAGCCAATTAAAAACCCTTTTTTAAGTTTTTTAAGTTAAGTGATTTTATCAAAAATACAATTATACTAAAAATACCATAATTTTATACCTCTGTTTCTATTAAAATATCAATAAAATCAATCAAAAAATATATATTTATATATTAACTAATATAAGCTTAAAACAAAAAAAAAAAGCTTAAAAAAAAAAAGCTTGAAACACAAAATTTTTGGATATGCAGGGCAAGAGTCGAACCTTGCATTTGGAGTGGATTGATGTTTGCCTCACCACCACACTAGTTGCTAACTAGTGTTAAGTTAATGCCTTTTTTATATTTATTATGGTTTTTTTTAACCCATGCACAAGAGTCCCACATCGAGAGAAGAGTAAAATGTTTTGCAACTTTTTCCTATATAAGACGCCCTCCCCTGAGTGTGTTTTCGGTCTTGTATGCAGTGAAGCCAAATGGTTAAAATAATATTTCTTCAATTTGAGCTCTTTGAAAAATTGAGCTCTTTAAAATATTGAAGAGGAAATTGAGTTTAAAATATTAAATAAATAAATATTATTATAATTTTAGAGTAAAAAAAATATATAATTATATAATAAAAAAATAAATATTAAGTAATTTAATTGTTATGTGTTATAAATGTGTTGGTATAAGTATTATTTATAATTGTATTGTAAGTGGGTTGGTATAAATATAAATATTGATTGTGTTATTTTTTGCGTTAATTGTGTCATGTTTGTGTTTATTAATCGTGTTAATTGTGTCGTGTTACGTGTGTTATAGGCGTGTTAATTATGTCGTATTGTATTACGTGTGTTATAGGCGTGTTAATCGTGTTAATCGTGTCATGTTACGTGTGTTATAAGCGTGTCATGTTCGTGTTTATATTTTAGGCACGTTTATTAATCGTGTCGTGTTCATGTTCAGCATAATCGTGTCATGTTGTAATCGTGTTGGCATGAACACAACACATAACATGATTTGCCAGCCCTACTCATAACCGGATCAAAGTTAGATAAGGTAGTTACGAGTATTATTTTGCTTGGGCACAAAAGAACGAATAAGAGCTTTGGAAATTTCAAATCATAGCACAAACTAAATATTTTCTTAACTTCCAATCAAGGAATTGCCTAATCAATTTAGAAATAAGACAAAGCAAGAAATAAATTGACAATGAGATATAATCCTTGTTTCAATACCTGTTTAGCAAGGTTGAAGGATCTGCCTTAGGAGGTCGCAAAATTGCCATCGCCTTGATTAAGATCTAATCGACTTGATATTTTGGCTCTGTTCCAACAACTATGGAACACTGCTTGTTGGACTCTACATGCAATACGTCCTCAACAGAATCTTGATCAGCTTGCTGGCCTCCAAACTCGATGACAACGACGAGAGATCTTGAACCTCATCCTCCTCATCGCCGTCGCGAAGACCTATGAAGAAGAAATTTTGTAAAGGCAGAGATCGACAAAGCTTTGATCTCAAACGAACAAAGACCGTGCTTATAGATCACTTCAATCTCGATCTCGGAGGAAAGAAGGGGGAGAAGAGAGAAGTAAGAGGGAGAGAGGCGGCATCTATATCGATCTCGAAGGAGAGAGGGCCGAGAAGCGAGAAGTGAGCAGGAGATTGGGGAAGAAAGAAAATAAATTTAGATATGAATTAGAGCTTTCTTGTGATGCACCTCTTTTTTGGGTCGTTATTTAACTTTTTTAAACAATGCTTCTTAACTATAAATATACCGTTTTTGAACATTAGTCTTACTTAGTAAGAAAAAATAGGATAAATATTTTTTACTGAATCGTACTTTAATACTGTTACGACTTTTATTGCAGCTGAGCTTGAGATATAGCTCAACACTTGACTTTAAAATCATAAAAATGATTTCTTAAACTTATTACGAAATATTTACTTTTGAAAATTTTTTAAACCTTTTTTAAAATGTTTTTTTCCGTAAAACATTTCTTATAAAACATTTTCTTAAATGTTGACTTTCTTAAAACTTTAAAAACACTATATCAAAGAATGAAAAACATTTTCTTTGGGCAACAAAAACATATTGTAGTGGTATCTATACCCAATCTTTGTATTTGTCTACCGTAATACCAAGCTCAGCAACCAGTCATGCTGGTCTTTCATAGGACTACCTATAGCATTAAGTAACTTGAAGTGAGCTTAAGCTCAGTAAATTCAAACATTATTTCACAAAATATTATAATATTCATTATAAAACTTTTCTCTTAAAAATCTTTTCATAAAACATATTTCATAAAACATTATTCATAAATCCTTCTTATAAATAATTTTACATAGAACGTTCCTCGTAAAACTTTCTCATGTACCTTTTCTTGTAAATATTGTTTATAAAATGTTTTTCATAATCCCTTTTTTTATATCTTTTTTAAATTGTTTTTCATAAATAATTTTTATACACATCATGGAAAGGAATACAAGCACGAAATAATGCATGATTCCATTTATACTCAATTATGAACTTTCAGTTATGAGCATCCTATTATATCATTCATGACTTACTTTATCATCTTATCACAACACTTGTCTTTCTTTATCTTGTGAACTTGAGTGTTTGTACCAACATTATCAATCATGAGATCATAACACAAACAATACTTTTCTTGTGGAAGACTTAAGACCATCAAATACCGTGGTTATCGTTAACTTTACTTGTATGCCACGTATCAAGGAAGCTTGTACAATACTTTTTTTTTATCTTTGCTTTATCATCATATTAACTTTGTTGAGCATATCAAATGCTAACATAACATTTGCAAACAAATTGCGAATCATAACTTGAACTTTTAAAATGTTATGCATAACACATACAAACATATTTTAATTGCAAATACATTGTAAATCTTTACTTGATTTTTAAAACTTTGTGCATAACAAGTGCAAACTTGCTTTAAACATAGTAGTTGCAAATACATTGCAAATCATAACTTAAACTTTTAAAACATTTTTCATAACAAATTCAAACATGTTTTAAACATAATAGTTGCAAATACATTACCAATCTTTACTTGATCTTTAAAACTTTGTGCATTACAAATGCTAACATGCTTTTAAAAACAACTTGCATATCATTTGTAAATGCATTTGCAAACATATATAAAGCGTTAGAAAATCATTTTTTTTCTTGCCATAGGTGAGGTTTGAGACATACTTGGACTTAGTTCTAACATTCTCATTTCATTTTTTTTTTCTTTCATTAGTCAGCTTTTGTGTCCTGATCAAACGACACCCGATTTACTAGCTAACTTTTGTTATTATCAATCTACTTGATTGATGACAGAATTTAAACATTAATCGTTCATTCCTTTTTACTTAACTTTGTATCCTATTAGTTTACTTTTCCTTTATTTTGTATTATATTGGTTTACCTCTCCCTTTATTTAACTCTATAACTCACTGGGTTACCTTTCTTTTTACTTAACTTTGTAACCCACAGGGTTACCTTTCTTTTTACCTAATTTTAATGTTCCTTAATTAAATTTCCTGTTTTACTTGATAGTTTCGTTACTTAGCATGTTACGAAATATTTTCCATCTAAGGGTGTTTTACTCATTCAGAGTGTTCGGCTCTATTTTAGCTGTTTCTTTAAAAATGAAAGATTTTACCCTTAATGGAGTTTTCGTGAACCTCGTGATTTTACTTAACTTCTTGCTTAACTTTACCATTTCATAACTTACGTGTTATGAAAAAACTCCTACTAAGGGGCGTTTTCCTATGTCAGGTGTTTCAGGTTTGTTTTGGCATTTTTGCATAAAAATGATCATTTTACCTTTGACAGGTCTTAGAAAACTTTTGAAACCAATTCTAAAACATATCTTACATTTCTTTACTTCTCGTAATATTACAAAAAACAAAATAATGGTTTCCTTTCATTAAAACCTATTTTATGTAAAGTTTTGACCCTAATGCGAAAATCTTGACATTTTCACCCTTAACATTTTTCCTTCATTTTTTATTTGATAAAAACTCTTAATCCTTTTAAACCTTAAATATATGGTTACTTACTGCCTACAACAGTGCAAGAAACCAACATTGAGGGTGTAAGTATGGAGCCATTGTTGTTGATGAATTAGTCTACAAGTGGGAGATTGTAAAGAAGTATAGAGTTAAATTCAACGCTTTTTAGAATATCATCTTACTTAGAGGACTTTGGGGATCGACCTTATTAAAAAGTGTAAGAACAGAAGAAAAACACAAAAAAAAATGGTTTTTTTACCCCAGGTGTGGGCCTCCATGGAAGAAGAATTGTAATGCCCCTATATGGGGATTAACAGTTTTTAAATAAATAAAATAAAAATAAAAAAATAAAGATAAAACATCAAAGTAATTTACTCGGGACTTAAATAGAAACTCTCAAAATAAAAATAAAACATAAACAAATAAATAAACTACAGTTTAATGTAGCACCTTAAATTTTAATAATATACAACTGTCATTATCATCATTTCAACCCTCAACAAATCTTAATACAGTCACAAAAAGTAACAATTGATGCTTACATTATCATGTAGATCATTCTTTGCATTCGAAGCAATTCCAACGTAATATAACTACATAGCTTCCTCAACTATTTTTCTTGTAACCATCTCACACTTAGTAAGTCCTAAAAAGAGAAAAATATAAGAGAATGAGCGACAATATGCTTAGTAGGGAAAACCATTACTCACCTTAAGGTTTTATTCTTTACCACATTAAATATGCATGGTTAGTTAGTTTTTATCATTATCCAAATTATGAGATTTATTATTATCATATTCCGTAGATACCATAGTTAATCATTACCAAATTTCATACATATACATATATACAATATTAATATTCATCATTATTCCTAGGTATCCACATTACATAAAGTATCATTTAACTTATCGAAACCCAAACAGGCATGCTTGGCTATCCTCCAAACATTCCGAAGGTATTCCGGTGAGAGGACATCAAGCCTCGAGTCTTCACCCAGTCGATTCTTGTACAGTGTGTTCTGGGACTTTTGACCCAAGGGAACGTCATCACCTCCCCCCTATTTTACCTTTTAGGGTATTCGTGTTCAATGACGTAACCGTCGCCCTTTTCACGTCTCACCATTTCTCAATGTTCCATCATTATTTATAGAGTCAATTTTCCTAACTATGCTTCCCAATTTATAACAACATATGTTAATTCATTATGTTCCTTGCTAATCAATACAGGGTGAGTTCATGTCATAGTTTCATATGCGATTCTCATATAATAGCAGTTCAACATAGATACATATATCTTGTGGTAAAACAATCAATTTTAATTCTATAAAAACCTCACAAAAGATGAGTAATAGAGTCCCTACCTTTCAAGTTTCTCAACAATCTTTTAATCTTGAAATTAATTAACGTTAGCTCCACACACTCTTGATCTTAAGTCATGCATAAAGACAATTAAAACTAAAGCACAACATATAACCACATCCATAATGAATTATGTATAAATCTACATATTTTAGTCTTTAATAAGATTTATAAATCACTTAGGATAGTATTGAAAAGGTTGCAAGATATTAAGGGATTAGAAGGTGAGCAAAGTTGGGTTCATTATCTACAATTAGCACATGGGTTAACAGGTGGTTTACTTAATGTAGACGGGTGATATACTGCCACTGGTAGGTTTATTAGTTTTCAATCCGAGAATTAAAAAATTCATAGAAAATAAAATACAACTCCGATTTAGGCTTATGATAGCTAGTTGGAAAGCTTAGGATGTCTACTTTTTAAATATGCAAACCAATTTACAAAATTTATTTTCATCAAATCCCAGAATTTCAAGAAAGAGCCATTGTCCATGGAGGTATTACAAAGTTTATAGAATGTCAAGTTCTTCTTTAACTCAAAGCATATTATTTTTGTTCAAAATCTCAAAACCATTCCAAATAGGCAGCATGCATTATATAATTACAATAAATATTTTCTCATGAGTTTTATACCAAAATCATCATTAAACCAAAATAAAGTTTGGTTGTCGGTTTCAATTCAAGACTCAAGTTTTTGTTTATAAATGCTCAAATATACATGCTAACATAATTAGAAATTTGCATGAACTTTGAACATGAAAATTATACATTTAAGATGGAGAAATACATACTAAAAACCAAGTTTGAATTAAATAAAACCTACCTCAAAACTCCTTTAAAAAATACCAAAGTTTGGGTAAAAATAAAGCTTGAATTGACTCCAAAACAACTTCAAACATGGCTAAAAATTATAGTTACTTTGGCTGTAAAGAGAGATTTATGCTTTGTGTCTTTAGTTAGAAATTGAAGTGAGAAAGGGAGAGAATAAGAAACTAGAGAATAAGGTGATGATGGTTGAATAAAAAAGCATCAAAATAATTGAGGAGCGGGAGATAATTGTAGGTTTATGGGGAAAGTAGTAGGAAGAAACAAATGAGCATTAAAAGAAAATATTATCATGTCTCTCCTGGAGACTTTTAGTAAATAATGCCTACATAATTGAGGGGGCAAATAGGGCAAGTTATGGAATAAGATAAGGAAGCATTAAAAGGGTGGTTGAGAAAATATATCAATGTCTCCTAGTAATTAAGGTGAATTAATTATATGTCTCCTTCGGAGACTTTTAGTCAAATGAGAAAGAGGCTACTTAATTGAGCATTAATGTATGGGGACAAGGTTGGTAGAAGTGGGTTATAGGCAAATTTTGAATGTTTCATATGGAGACTTGATAAGAAATACTAAAGTGATATTTTATTCATATGATTTTTATAAAAATTATACATGTTAAAATAACGGGTGTTCCAAGAATTCGTGCAACCCCGAGGAAGGACAGAAGCAAGGCGCCCCTATAGAGATGAAGGCATGAGACCTCACGCTTAGCACTATGAAAATCATAGCATGAGATAAATCTCATGCAACTGCATGTGTCGGCGTGTTGGAGCTCGTGTCTTGCATTCTTTGGTCTTTGTTACCCTTTTTTGTTGAAACCTATCTATATATAGGTTGTATTCTTTTCTTTATGGAGTGTATCATAGAAATTAGAGAGAAAGGGAGGCTAGAGAAAAATTTTAGAAAGAATGTGTGTAATTTTTCTCTTATAACTTCTTCATCATTACATGAATTATTTAGCAGTGACTGAAAGTGGATATAGCTCTCACATCGAAGGTAAACCACGATAAATTTCATGTGTTTTTATTTATTTTTCATTCGTATATTTTTCGTTTTCAATAAAATTAGAGCTTCTAATTTGCAACAGAATATAGTTATATTAAATGCTATTTAAGGACATGAAATTTGAATTATTATTATTTTTTTAATAAAAGCATTTAATACGAGACATAAAGAGTTTGATCACATTATAATGAAATGCCTGTCAACGTTTACAGAGTGAGATATAGACAAAGTAAAAGGTTCAAATGAAATGCAACCTAAAAGTAAAACAAAAATTAAGCTGTATAAAAAAATCTCTGAACAATGTCATAAATTTATGCATTGTAGCATGCGAAAGGTTTACATTATGGCATCTTTTTGCTTGGAAGAGATTTATATTACAGTATATTTTTATTTTACATTGTAGTATATGAGAGTTTTACATTATAGCGGCTGGAACATTAAAGTTAAAACTTGGTTCCAAACACACTAATAGAAATTGGTGAAGAATTCTCATCCAAAAAGTTTTTTTTTTCTTTTTAAAAGAAATTGGTGAAGCATAAAAAAGGACAATATCATCAAGAGATAGTTATATCTATTCAATCAAAATATCTTATTAGTTTAAGAGAAGTATGATGTTGTCTCTCACTTAAAATTGATGTCTTACCAACAAATACCTTTTCATGCTTTTTGTTCAAAAAAAAAATATTTTTTATGATAGGAGCATCAGTTTTCTTATTAATAGGAATTATTGTTGTTTTAGCCATTCAATTAATTTTTTAATAATTTGATTTATAATTGAGAGAGAAATTAGGTTCGTTGGCCCATTCTTTACCTATAACAAAATTTTATTTCAACTTTTTAGAATTAGGGATATGGCTGGTAGCTTATATTCTAATTTATGTTCTTCCAATTTTGTCCAAATATGTTCTTTTTCATTGTTGATTACTTCCTCTCTAACCTACTTTTCTCCATTTTTTGACTGTCGACGATGACGAGTGACAAGTGAGGGGTTGTCGATGGGTGACAATCAACAGGTCGACGATGGGAGAACTTGCAATGGGATGGCGATGGATGAACTCGGATGCAACAGTGATAGCAATGGGACGACGATAGATGAACTCAAACGCGACGACGTAGCGATGGGTGAACTCGAATGTGATTGGTCTGGACTAGCAGAGCAACTTCGCTATGGGTGCAGAGTCGCCAGCATGTGGTGTGGACTATCACGACGTAAGGGGAGATCATCGGGGGCATCAACGACAGCTTGATCGACGAGGGTATCCACAACAAAGGCTAGTTGTAGTGAGAGAAGAAGGAGAATGAGAGAGAACAAGATACATGAGGGTTTGTTTGTTTTTTCTTAGGGTTTATCACTGATATATTGGGGGGTCTATCACTAATGTACAAAGGTCTATCATATATTTACTAGGCTTTTTAACATTGATATTCTTGGATTTATTATTGATGTACTCGGGTTTATGACCAATATATTCTTGTATATTATTGATGTACTAGAGTTTATTACCGATGTATTACAATATATCACTAATGTACTATAGTTGATTAATAATTGGTGAAAGTTATTTTTATCATTTTGACTTTATAGTTAATAACGAGGGGTTATTACTTAATTTAAAACATGGTTATTTTTTAAAAAAGGCCTTTAAAAAGGCAATTTCCCTATGTTTCCCTAATTGAAAATAAGTTTATAAAATTTTAATTTAGACACTCCAATCAGATCTCTAAAAAACTAATAACTAAAATAAGACCTACGTGTAGAAAAAAAACAGCTGCCACGGTGTGAGAATCCAATTGAACAATCTCAACAATCTTGAGTTGTGGTACTTTTTAACATTCTATCATGTAAATTGTGAAGTCCCTACTCGTGAATCAAAAAATGAAAAGTTTTAAAGGGCTTTGCCTTTTTCCATTGGGTTAATCAAATAATTAACCCAATTACGTTTATTGAATTAAAATATGACTCTAATTTGTAAAAATTCTACAAATGTTTCATAGTGATATCATTAAAATTATTTATGTGTAATTATATAGTATAAAATGTAATATCATTAAAATAATTACTATATTATTAAAGATATTTTTAAAATATTTTAAATATTGTGTTAGATTTTAATTTTATAAAATAATTTAGACACATATTTTGTAATTTTTTTTTCATTTAATATAAAAAAAATGAAAAAAATCTTTTAGGACCAACCAAATATTATTCGTAATTGGCGTGGTTCCTTCCTTGAAGCGTGCTAATTGCCGTAACTGCTGATAGGCTTCGCATGATTCGCCGTGTACCTCAAAAAAGGTCGCCCACTTTTCTGTGTTAGCGTAAGTTGAAGTTTCAGATATGCAGAATCTCTTTAGGCTGCCCACCACCTAATTCGCAAGAGTTTATCTACTAAATTATTCGTATTATTATTTCCATGTTATGTGTACATTTTTTAGAAGGGTGTTTTGATAAGTAGGCCTGTCAAAAATTTTTTTTGATAAATGATTTTTTTTTAACATAACAAAAATTAATTTTTTAGACATTAAAACAGTTTCAGTGTTTTTTATTTTCACCCTAGTTAAGTTTCTTTTTGATACAGCCTTTTTTTTTTTTTGAAAAAAACTGTAACAGTTTTAATGCTTAAAAAAAACTTTTTTTTAATATAAAAAAATTATTTACTTAATTTCAAATTTTTTTTTTACCCTCCTCTCAAATTTTTCCTTTTTGGAATTTGGGTTAGGTGGATCAGAATTGGGCAAATAATATAAAATATAAATTGTAGGATATGATAGAAGTCGTCTGTGAAGCACAAGACATCAACCCGGTGTTCTCCCGAGGCTTGGGGGTTGGTGGTGGCGTGAAAACGAGATGGGTTCGTACGGAACGCTTGCGAGGAGGGCTTTGGAGACCGAGATGCCGATTATGGTTAAGGTATTTTTTTTTATTTGGACCAAAACTCAAATTGGGTTTCTTTCTTTTAGCTCCAATTTGCATGTTCCCAAGGATTTGGTGAAGTTTTCAAAGTGTGTGTTTTGGTGAAGATGGAGGTTTGTTCTGTATTTGCAGATTCAAGAACTGATCCGAGGAGCCAAAAATGCCGTGTCCTTGGCTCAGGTCAGCCCTTTCTTGTTTGTTCATCTTTGGTTTTGAGTTTTCTTTGCTAATGACTATGTGAGTCTTGAGAAATGAGAAGAAAAATGGTCCCTTTTTAGTAGTTTTCCGATGCCTAATCGCTATTGTTGGTCTTGGGGTCAAGCCTCTTTGGAAATTTGAGACGATTCCATTTGTGGTTTCGAGGGTTTAGAAGTTTAGGCACGTTTTGTTTACCGGCCTTAATGGGTTGGTCTCCTCTTGCCCTTATTGAAGAAAACTGGATACAGTGCAGCATTAGAAATTTATTTGCTTTTTTTTTTTTCCCCTAAAGGGGAAATTGGTCTTGGTAAATCTGCTTTTTGAGACGTCTACGCACGCATATTTTCACTAGTAACTTGTTTTGCTTAATGAACATTACATTCTGGAGTTTATTTGTTTAAAATACTTTTTTTTAAGACAAATTGCTAATATACTTTTAATGCAACTTCTTCGTAGTTTTCTTTTTAAAAAAGTACTTTCCTAGTAATTGAACCATGTTACACATAGGAAATCACGATCCAGACTATTAAATTAAGTCCATTTTTCCTGAGGTGACCAAAGAATAGGGCGATAGAAATGCGTCTACTTATCTCTTCACAAAATTTGATTTTAATCTAATGTTTTGCCAAATTGGTTGGAAAAATAGAGAGGGTACATCCTAGGTGTTACACCAGAATTACACTTTTGACTTATATTGGACGTGTTTGCTAATTTACATTTTTTTTTCCTATGAATGGTTTTGTTGTTTTCTATTAGAATTTTTGTGGTTTTTGATCTATCGTGGAGGAACTCGTGCTGATTTTCCAATTCAAATGCCCTGCAGGGAGTAGTTTACTGGCAGCCACCCAAAGAGGCATTAGATAAGGTTAAAGAACTAGTATGGGAGCCTTCGATTAGTAAGTATGGCGCCGATGAAGGTCTTCCTGAACTCAGGGCAGCGCTGATCGACAAGGTAAATAATCTTATTTGGAGTTGCAGGATTTCGACATATTACAATCCACACAAAAATCCTGCGACTTCTTTTCTAATATGGAAAAGCACTATGGCTGTTTCAGGCTAAAATACTTGGATTTTTTTCTGTTTGTTGTTGCATATTTTGTGTTCCATGTGTGTTAACTCCTAGTCTGAGGATCTCATCGGCTGGTTCCTTGTAAGATATGAAACTTAGTAACTTCTATGCATTTTGTTTGCCTGGTTGGGTTACTGGGTAGCTACACTGGCCTACAACATCTGTATACAAAAAGGCTCCTAATTAATGATTATCATTAGGAGATTAGTTTAGCTGCTATTACTTGGAGGAGTAAGACTTCTTCTATTGTCAATGGTTCTACGTGACTGAATGAGAACATCAGGTTTCAACTTCAAGGATCTTCGTTTTCCTGGGACTGGCGATTTGGGATTCTCGGGTCCTATGGAAGGAATAGTTTGGATTATTAACAGGGCAAAAGAAAAGAGTTCAGCAGGCTGCGAACCGTGGCAGACGTCAGTATTCAGTATAAGATTTTAGCTGAAAGGTTTGAGTTTTCGTTGTTGCCAATGTTGATTTTTTTGGTCATGTTGGAGAGAATCAGTCATTTGAGTGTTTGATATTCTATTATTTGTCCAAACAACAAAGTGAAGATTCAAGCAGAATCCCTTTCTCTTACTACTTATTTATTGTTTCCTTGGTGCCCTTTAGTATACTCTTCATAATGACACAGTATTGCTTGCTATGACCGTCCAACTGGAATTTTACACTTCTCAATAATTTTCTGCAAACTTATTATTCTCCCTCTTGTCTTGCAGTTGCGTGAAGAAAATAAGTTACACAAATCTTCAGTGATGGTTACTGCTGGGGCAAATCAGGTGATTACGGGTGCACTTTTTACCTTTCTGTTTCGTGTCTCTTTTTACCGGAATGAACTCAGGAAGAAATATGCTACTGTTATCTTTGCAATGTTTTGGTCTGAACACTCTAGTTCATATTACTTGTGCACGAGTGCAATTTTCTCCTGTGGATCTTCCGACATTAACATATCAATTGATAGTAGATCTGGAGTAACTTATAAAAATTCCTGTGCAGGCATTTGTGAACCTTGTTCTTACATTATGCGATGCTGGTGATTCTGTGGTTATGTTTGCACCATACTACTTCAATGCCTACATGTCTTTCCAGATGACTGGTGTTACCAATATACTGGTCGGACCAGGTGACCCAAAGACGCTTCATCCAGATGCAGGTCGGATTCTTCATCTTGTTAACTGAGTGTGGACAGTAACCACCCATGACATCTTCACAATTCCTTAATTATTGTTCTTCTATCCCTTTATGGACCTGGATGTTAGTTATCGGGGCAATCTACTGCAGATAGCATGCTGGGTGGTTTATTAATAGCTTTAGCTATTTAAGTCGAGACTAGTTTATCTTCTTGCTGTGATTGCTTAATGATCAAGAGTTTTTGGGATACTTTTGGAGTGTTTTCTAACTCAACTTTTATTTGTTTAGATCATTTATCACCAACCACTTTGTTGATTTTCAGACTGGTTAGAAAAGACATTGTTGGAAACTAAACCAGTACCAAAGCTTGTTACTGTTGTTAATCCTGGGAACCCCAGTGGAACATATATCCCAGAGCCACTTCTCAGGGTCGCTCTCTCTCTCTCTCTCTGTGTGTTTATTTTTTTATTTTTTTAGCATTGAACAGGAGAATAAAGCTGTTATTTCTCATGAAATTCTTGATTTTTTCTAATGTCCTTTCTTATCTACATGAACAGAGGATATCAGACCTATGTAAAAACGCCGGATCGTGGCTTGTTGTGGATAATACATACGAGTAAGTTTAACACCTTTAGAAGATCCATCAATGGTTGGTAACTTACTTTGCATGTGAACTATGATTCGCATAATATCCAATGTGCATCTTTACAAATTTTCTGTTGCAGGTATTTCATGTATGATAATTTAAAACACACATGTTTGGAGGGAAATCACATAGTCAATGTTTTTTCCTTCTCAAAAGCTTACGGAATGATGGGATGGCGAATTGGATATGTAAGAAAAACTGTTTACATTTCTCTCTAGTTCAACTAATTACTTTTTTATATGCGTATTGCTCAATTCTGATCTTGCTAATTCAATGTGATTTAACAATATATGCACAGATAGCATACCCAACAGAAGTAGAGGGATTTGCAGCTCAGCTGCTCAAAGTTCAAGACAACATTCCCATATGCGCTTCAATAATTTCTCAGCATCTTGCCCTCCACTGCCTTCAAATGGGACCCGAATGGGTGACGGAACGGGTGAAAGATCTTGTCAAGAACAGAGAAATCTTATTGGAAGCTCTCTCCCCCCTCGGGAAAGAAGCTGTGAAAGGAGGCGAAGGTGCAATATACTTGTGGGCAAAGCTTCCGGACAAGTTCCCTGATGACTTTGAGGTGGTCCGCTGGCTTGCTAATCGGCACGGGGTTGTTCTGATCCCTGGATCCGCGTCTGGTTGCCCTGGCAACTTAAGGATTTCCTTCGGAGGCTTGGTGGAAGACGACTGCAAAGCAGCCGCGGAGAGGCTGAAGAGAGGGATGGAAGAATTGATTAGAGACGGAATGGTGAAGTAACCTTCAACTCATTTTACACATTAAAAGTTCCAACATTGAAATTGGGAAGCCCATTTACCAGTTTGTACAAGTTTGCAGCTGGTTCTTGAGAATAAATGCTTTTTGCTCCTCAGTTAAGCAGTGTGTCAAAATAGAACATTTATCCTAAACGATTACAATATATTAAAAAAAAAAAAAAAAAAAAGGGAAAAAAAGAGTTCAACCGCTGGTTACTCCGTTTGGGATCAATTCTAAAAAGGTGTTCTTGGTTTTTTTTGGGACAAAATTCTTGTTAGGTAAAATAAAGTAAAATAATCAGCGTAAAAATCAATTAATTTATATTATATATATTTTAAACACGGGATCCAAGCTTCTAGGAGCACATGATTAATCGCTGTCGAGGTGTGTGTAAACCCACCTATTCGAACACATCTGAACAAACTATGTGGCGGTTGGGAATGTAATTAAAACTATAAAATGTAATTTCAATTAATTTTTGGTTAAAATTTTATGAGATAAAACAACGTAGCAATTTTGGTTATGTAGTTTAGTTGCTTTTTCAAACGCCAGGCAAGGGAGGTAGCCCTTGAGGGAATCAAAGCCCTAAAGTCTTCAACACATAGGATAGGACAACATTGCATATAATATTCTTAGATTATGATGTATGGAAAGTATAGTATTAAATTTTAGCTAATTTAATCTTATTTTTTGGTGTTATGTTATTAGGATATTGGTTTTTTACAAAAATTTTTCAAAATTGAAATATTTTAATTGAAATAAAAATATTTAAAATTGTAAGGACAAAAATATAATTGTAAAAAATATTTTCCACATAAATTACATTTTGACCCCTCAATTTTTAAGAACTATAATTTGACCTCAAATTTTATAAATTTTTGCAATTTTCACAGTATATAAAGCTTATGTTTAATTCCATGCTTTAGTTAGAGATAGCATAATCTTCTTTTAAGAGGATCCAAGTACAGACTGGATAAAAACTTATCCAATTCAACCTTTTAAAATTTTTCATCAAATAGAAGTATGAAAATTTAATCCAATTTAATGCTTCCTATTCCTGCGTATGAAACAAGCAAGGTAGGTACTACACTTGGGTTAAAATCAAAACACATTTTACAAAAAGAAAAAAAAAAAACCAACTTACTTCCAAAGTGATAGCTGTATCGATCCAAAACTCACCACACAAATTTCCCTGCCTTTTTCCAAATATCATACACGAAATACTCTCTTTTGAGGCATTGTCAAAAGACAAAAAGACACGGGCCTAGTTTCACGCGTTGAAGTGATGCACCATCAACATCAAAAGCTTTTCATGTTTGGGGAAAGTTTGGTCGATCGACATATCTGATTTTTACACTAGACTTATCGAGAGTTGACATATGAAAGCAAGAAAAGAGGACAGAAAATGAAGATAAAACAACCTAACGGGCAACGAAATGATGGAAATGGGCTGAACCGTTTGGTAGTGGGCCTACATTAAATTAGTGGGCCAACTTTAGAAACAATTATACAAATTATTATTATAAAATTTAAATCTAACATAATATTCAAAATACCTTAAAAATATCTTTAATGATATAATAATTATCTTAAAGATATTACATATTATACTATATAATTACATATAAATAATTTTAATGATATTCTTATAAGATATTTGTAAAATTTTCATAAATTAAAGTTATATTTTAATGCAATAAATATAATTGGGCCTCAACTTTATCGATCAAAGTTGGGTAGTCCAAAAAGGATGGGCCCCACATTTACGGCAGTCAGAAACCCAACCCATATTTAGTCCACCCACCCAAAACATCAAAACATTCTGGTATTACTGCTACATCAGAGAAGGGTAATTTTGTCAATTCGCATCCTTCCCACTCTATTCTCCTCCCCCGTTTCTCTGAAACGTTTAAACGTCGCCGTCGAGCTCCCTGCTCCATCAGCTTGAGTCTAGAGAGAGAAAGGAAGAGAGAGAGAGAGTGGTCGTTGTGTGACTCTCACAGTTGGAGAGAGATCTTCTTGCACATGAGGAAGAATCGAACGGAGGATTAGGGTTTGTGGTTGAGAAATCTAGAGAGAGAAAATGGTGGGCGCTTCGCTTTCTGGACTCCAAGACCACTTGAAGTTAGCGAGGGAGTACGCTCTTGAAGGACTCTACGACACCTCCATTATCTTCTTCGACGGTGCTATTGCTCAGATCAACAAGTACTTCTTCTTCTCTCCCTCTCTCTTTATCGCTTTTGAGCTATTCCTCTCTTCAGATGTTCCAGGTTTTGAACATTTTAATCTGTCGGAATTTGAGGTCCATTGTTTGATTAGTGTTGAAAAAGCGGATGTTCTTGGGCTTTTTGATTGTTTAGTTTCTTTTTCTTTGGTTGATTTGTTGGCAATTTGTGACGCAGTTTGCTCAACAGTTGATCTAATTTGTTTGATCTGGTAATTTTGTGCGCTTTAAAGGAAATCTTATCTTACTGAGGCTTTATAGAATTATTAAGAAACAGATGAAGAAGTTTGATGTCAAAGAGAGGAATTTTTCGTGGAGATACATAAGTGCTGTTCGTGGAAATTTTTTTCAGTTGCTTTTTGACCTAATACCTCCAAATGCTGAGGTCTCGTTTGATGGTTTGTTAAACTGCAGTGCTGATACTACGAGAAATGCATTAAAAAAAGTTTTTGTTTTTGATAAATCTGATAGTCTTTTGCTTATTTAGCTTCTCAAACTACCGAATCTAGCAAATCAGTCCTGGAAAATTTTCGTAATTTCAGGAAGGGAAAATGTGGTTTTAAGGTGCAAGTTGCATTTTAATTCTTCCAGGAATTTATACATTGGTGCTTTCTCTTACCAAACATATAAAAGTGAGTCTTTTACGGTTATTGGCCGGTTAAGCATCGAATAAAAATAATGGAGACTTATGTTACTTTGGTGCTTTGACTGGTTCCTATGTCACTTTATAAGGAGTTTAATTTATCCCTCTGTTTTAGGCACCTAAACACAATTGATGACCCTTTGATTCGCACAAAATGGATGAATGTGAAGAAGGCTCTTTCCGAGGAGACAGAAGTTGTAAAGCAATTAGATTCAGAGAGAAGGGCATTTAAGGAGATTCCAATGGGACGACGCCCTGCTTCCCCTCCAATAAATACAAAGTCTTCATTTGTTTTTCAACCATTAGACGAGTACCCAACTTCTTCAGGTGCTCCTATGGATGATCCTGATGTTTGGAGGCCACCAAGCCGGGACTCAAATAGGAGACCTGCAAGAGCTGGTCAAGTCGGTACGAGGAGGTCACCCCAAGAAGGTACTTGGGCGCGTGGTGGTACTACAAGAACTGGCACAACTGCCCGTGGCGGTGCAAAAACTGGTACTTCAAGCAGGGTTAACTCAGGAGTCAGAGCCTCAACTACTGGAAAGAAAAGCACCGGCTCAGGAAAATCTAGCAAAGCGGATTCGGCAGTAAGTCTCATCACTGTGATAGTAGCGGCTTATTTTTAATAATCATGGAGTTCGCGTAGAGTTCATTAGTATTTTCTTAAATATTCCACGTCCTGTTAGTTTTTATTTTTATTTTATTTTTGTTTCCAGGTCTGTCAAAATTTCAGAGTTTTCTGCACTTTGCTAATTGTTTTGTTCTTTGAAATGTTCAGAATGGTGACGCTGAAGATGGAAAGGCAAAGAAAAGAGAGTATGAGGGGCCTGACCCTGATTTGGCTGCCATGCTTGAAAGGGACGTGTTAGAAACTAGTCCAGGAGTGAGATGGGATGATGTTGCAGGCCTTACTGAAGCAAAAAGACTTCTGGAGGAAGCTGTTGTCCTTCCTTTGTGGATGCCAGAATATTTTCAGGTAGTCTCGAATAAGATAAAAAATCCTATTTTTAAATTTTCTTTTAAGAATTCATCTGGGAGTCCATTTACCAGTGATGACATCAGTAACAATTAAATTAGTAAAAATTAAATTTGTCTTTTGGTGATAGTACATTGCCATTGGCATGTGATTTGTTCCTATATATCACTTAGTCTTACCTGCAGGAGCCAAAGGCAGTTTTCTTGGGCTCCTATGCTTCTAATTAATCTTTATTAAGATATGTTTTTGAATGTTGGTTCCCCGATAGTTTGATCACAAAGGAGGTAAAAATTGTATTCACCATAATGCCAAATTTTCACCCATGATTTGAATCCAATGCTTCTATTGGGTTCTAATTCCACTAGAATTAGTACATTCTTTCACTGCATTTGAAATGTCTTTGCTTTTGTAAGCTATTTGTCAGAGTAAGTTTTCTGTTTCTTGGCTCCAGGGAATTAGGAGACCATGGAAAGGTGTCCTTATGTTTGGTCCTCCTGGAACTGGGAAAACATTACTTGCTAAAGCAGTTGCAACAGAGTGTGGCACGACGTTTTTCAATGTCTCCTCTGCTACATTAGCTTCAAAATGGCGTGGAGAGAGTGAGCGCATGGTTCGGTGCTTATTTGATCTTGCAAGAGCCTATGCTCCCAGTACAATCTTTATTGATGAGATTGATTCTCTCTGCAACGCCCGAGGGTAAGGGCTAAAATTCCATTCTAACATCTGGTTTAATAATTCTGTAAGATTCTAATCTTATTGAATGCATATATTTTTGGTGTACATGTATGCCTGATTATATGCCTCTTCTGAATCTTTTAATGGGGATTTCGATTACAATCTAGTGTTTTTGCTTTTGTTGAAACCTAATGGAGTGCCCCTTAAGGGAAAAAAAATTAATGGAGTAAATTATTTTCTTCAGAGCATCAGGGGAACACGAGTCATCTAGAAGGGTGAAATCCGAGCTTCTAGTTCAGGTAGATGGCGTAAACAATACATCTACTAATGAAGATGGTAGCCGCAAAATTGTGATGGTTTTGGCAGCTACTAACTTTCCTTGGGATATAGACGAGGCATTGAGGTACTTTTGGTTTTTCTATTTGGCGTTAAGGCATCATCCCCGATATTGCATTAGATTGGATACTAAACGAGATGCCATCTCTACTTTTATGTGATTGGTGGCAATTCAATTTCAGGAGGAGGCTCGAGAAGAGAATATATATTCCTCTTCCAAATTTTGAGAGTCGTAAAGAGCTTATTCGGATCAACTTGAAAACCGTTGAGGTAAATAGAACATATATGAGAGTGCATTTGTCCGTTTATATTTGAAAAGGTTTTATACCATCATGTTGGTTAAGGACATTTTGTTTTATATTATTTTCTTTTCTCGATAAAATCCATGTATAGTTATTTCTCGAGTTGTATGCATCTGTTTCAGGTGGCCCCTGATGTAAATATTGATGAAGTGGCTCGTCGAACTGAGGGATACAGTGGTGACGATCTCACAAATGTTTGTAGAGATGCTTCCTTGAATGGCATGAGGCGCAAAATAGCTGGAAAGACGCGTGATGAGATTAAGAACATGTCGAAGGACGAGATTTCGAAGGACCCCGTTGCCATGTGTGACTTTGAAGAAGCATTGACGAAGGTACAAAGAAGTGTTTCTCAAGCTGACATTGAACGGCATGAAAAATGGTTCTCAGAATTTGGATCGGCATAGTCTCATAGAGATGGAGATCAGGTCATAATGGAAATGAAGATTTTGCTTTCCAACTTGTCCAGATTGTTGAATCCTGAGTGATCGTGATTGCTAATCGTTTCTTGATTATTGTTTTCTGGCGGAATTGAGTTGATTGTGTAGTTGAAGTTGTTGGAAAGCTTTATTGTTGTGCTATTTGTATCTTTCACTTTTCATGTAATCTAATTCTTGCTTGCTAAACCAACTTTTCATACTAAAACCTCAAGCAATGAGTCTGCAGCTAGTTTCAGACTCATTTGGGATGAAGATTAACGCAATACCTTATGATTGGATGTTTCCATTACGTGACCTAGCAATTACATTGGAGTTGGTCCAACTCATCTTGCCAACAATTAACAATCAACCAAGAGAAAGGAACTTAAATAATATGGCTTGCGGCACTTGTTCCTAATATCTTTACCTTTCAACTACCGCTTGACCCATGTCCTTATTGGTCAATTACTTGTCAGATCAAGAAAAGTTTTGAAAATTAAGAGTGTCTCGTAAACTGATTTGGATTGAAAAAATTGATTAAAATATTATAATATGTAAAAAATTTAAAATGTTGTAGGTTTTTTATTTTACATTTTAGCATGTGAAATTTTAGGAAAAGTGAAAATTAAGTCCAAGAGATTTAACAACTAAAGAAAGGTTCTGTGCGTAATTTTAATGGTGATGTGAATCCCTCTTTTTTTTTCGTACTCTACCTAGTACCTAGAGCATAATTGTCAGCAAAATTTATTCAATTCATGTCTCGGTACTTTCCCCCCTCCGCCAATTAGGAAGCCGATCCACGTTCATTCCAATGTTGAGAGTGGATCTCCTTTATGGCACCTAGAAAAATAAATTACAATAAAAGGAAAAACCAGAAACACAGTTGAAATAAAAAAAAAGCCTCTCTAACCTTAAATATCGTGGTCCTAAAATACGTGTGCCTTCATTCGTAAACAATATATTTTAACTTGGCTTTAATCTCTCTCTGTCCCACCGGCAAGGATGATGAAAAGGTTTGATTTGAACTTCAATTCCATCCAATTCTTTCTTCTTTTCGTGACATTACACTATATAATTTTAGTCCATGTCACGACTAGTTCTACACGATTGATGTCAAACCCAAATATTACAAGGAAAGGGAAAATAAAAAAATAAAAAAAATTGCTTCTCTTCATTTTATAAATCTTTCTGGTTTATTTTCATTCTGTGGCTTAATTTTGATTAGATTCGGCATTTAGTATTTTTTTGTTATTTTACGTATGCATTGCCATTTTTAGATGCTGCTTGTACAATGATAGATTGCGGGCAGGGAAAATGCAAGGCTTCTACTACTTCATTGCTTGGTTTTGACTGCGAATGTGACCCTGGTTGGAATAAGATCCAGCTTGGTCCCTTGATCTTGTCCCCTTGTGTTTTTCCAAATTGTGAGCTTCCCTCTCTTAACAAGAAGAAATAATACAGGGTGTTTGTTTCGCCAGCCTGAACTAGAATAACTAAAACAATTCAAACTTTATAAGATAAAACATTGTAGCAACGAACCAAACTTTTTAGTTTGAACTAGTGAAAACAAACACACTATTTAAACCTTGGTTCAAACAAAAGTTTTAAGGTCAAAGTTGAAACTATTCTTAAAAAGTTACCCCTTTTGTCAAATTCCATAAAAAGTTTTAAATAGTAGTTTTTCGTCTGCCATCTTTATTTTTTCTTTTAACGTGTATGTAAAAAGGGCAGAATTTAGCAACATAAATAATTAGAGAAGGAAAAAGAAAAGAGAAAGCAGAAATATGTGATAAAAATAGTAAAAATGCATTATTATGGGAAATGCACTTAAGTCACCTAAATGCGCATGCATGTCGTGCTGGAAAGAAATTAGCATTACATCATAATCTCAATTGAGAATTAACAGCTGCAATATTCTATATTGGAAGAATGTCATGATCATCGTTGGCTATCACTACTTTGGTGTGAAGTTTTTAATCTTCATTTAACATGCGTATTTTATTTAATGTTAATTACGTGTGTGTTTGATCTTTTAATTAATTATAACAAAGAAACTGATGATCGATCTCGCTTAAAGATCATTTGATTTTGAAACAATTAACAGAACTAAGCTTCTAACAATAATCGTGTTGTCTAAGACGTTTATAATTTGTCGCATTCCACTATGAACTATTTGTCTATGCGCCAACAATAAGGACCAAATAGTATATCTGAAATCGTTACGATATTTTATTTTTATTTTTACACCTTGCAGAATTTCGACTGTGAATATAAGAAAAGACTACAATTTGTGAAGAGGTCCCTCTTGTTTGGTCCTTCAGGCCAAGAATTTTTTGGATTTTTTCTTGACTTAACTGCGTTTTTATACTCGGAACGAGCACTCTTTTTCCTTGGTAGGTCCAACGAGTTTGGCTTAGACTGGATTTTTTTTTGTTTGTTCAATTGCTTTTCTTAGCTATTTTTTGTCACTTTTAGTCTATTTGCTTGCCAGCTTGCATTGAATCTTTTTATTTCTTTGTTTTAATAATATTTAGAATGAAGATCATGGTAAGACAATCAGTTCTTTGAGTGGTTGCTAAGTGCTAATCTAGATGAAATGTACTTGATGTTTGACTTCTTTCCTTTTCTTTTTTTTCACGATAATTTGTTAAGTAATTTTTCATTTGGTATTGTTTTAAGAGTTGTTGAAAATGTTTTTGCAGGTTTTTTGAGGTAAAAGTTTTAAAAACACTCTCAATACAATTATCTAAAAATTTTTATTTTTCAAAACAAAACTATTTTTACTCATTTTAAAAATAGTACTGAACGGGCTTTGTTTATGTTTTTGTTTTTCTTTTTTTTTTTTTTTTTTTGCTTGGACAATTTGTTTAAGTGATTATTAACATTAATTTTTCATATGCAGGCACATTTGATTTTCATTGCGATGGTGGATATCCACCACCGGCTCCTATCGTTCTGCCACGGCTACTAAATCTATCAAACCGTGCCAATATCATCTAACCTTCTTTTATTTTTTAATTTTTAATTTTATATTTTATGTTTGTGCAGTAGTTTGAACTTATAAAAGCAAATAAAAAGAGAAAAATAAATTTCAAGCATCTTTTGAATTTTAGCAATTCAATCTAATTTCAGAGCTTGTGCTCTTTTTTGGTGTGCGGATGGAACCTGTATAACCAACGGAAACGGATATTCATGCAAATGCTTTGAAGGGTCTGCAAATTTGTTGAATACAACAAGCGTAGCTTGCGTTAAACAATGTATGTAACTTTTTTTTTTTGTGAATATCTATCTTGAACTTTAATTTAACATTTATTTACTAGCATGAGATTAATTCCTTTAATTTGTCAAGTAAGTCATTTTTTGATTAATTTCTATTTTCAGGTTCCCTTGGAGCAGATTGCAGTAGTAGTGTTGGAGTTGGCCCACCTCGACTCCACCACCGGCAACATCACTTGATACTTCTCACTCTAGAAGAAATGGTACCTCTTCTGTTGCTCCTATTATTTATAGCTTTGTGTTTAAATCCTCAACAATTAAAAAAATTTACATAGTGGTTTACTCAAAATAGGCTCTTTTTTGGCTTTAGTTACGTGATGGTCCAAACACCTTAATAAGATAGTACAATGGTTAGGATATCTTTACCTAGTTAAAAACTTGTACGTCTTTTGCTTATACGGTAGTGGGAGAGAAAATTAAACTCATATTTCCAATTAATGGAACTAGCTTCTGTTTCATTCTCAGAGCTTCACCGTTTCTCTTAAAACGAAGAGGGTAAGGAACCGGATTCATACGATTAAAGAAAAAATATGGCCAGATATTAGATTAAGTAAATTGAAATTAAAAAAGTTTTATTTGTTGACAATAATCTCTTTAAGATATTATCTCTCACAATGTCCATGACGGTTTTTTTTTAATTTACTTATTTATTTTTGGTATTGCAATAATCATTTATATCATTTCTTAGCTCAAGTGACTTTTGAGTAGTACTAAGCACATGATTTGATTGCAAATGATAGGATCGGCTGGGATGCTGAATTGCTCGAGGATTCTCCATGCAGCTATAGCCATAACGTTGGTAGCTCTTTTACCTATAATGCTTGTAACATGAGCTTAATGTAGAAAAATTGTAGAAACTCACTTTTAGACCAAAAAAAAAAAAAAAAAAAAAGAAGAAGTGGAAACTCAACAACGATGTCAATAAATTAATAATGTCTATATTGGAGACCATCATAATCATTTGATTGTTTAAGTTGGACAGTATTCGACTAGAGGTGTCAATTGGCCTGTCTCGTGACATGTGATCTCTTTTGGCTTGGGCCTCAGATAAGGCAGAAGATTTGGGTCCAAACTAAAATCGTGCATGGCTGGGCTGGCTTGATTAGAAATTTTTTTTTTGAAATTCCTTTATAAAACACTAGATGGCTCGGACCTAGCTTGGCCTAGCCCTTGGCCTATGTGGGCTGTGAGCTGGGCTAGGCTGGCTTGACCTGTATTCAGGCTGAGCCGAGCGACCCAAATGGACATCTTTATATTTGACAGATCTAAGGGTAATTCTTACATAAATGATTAACTAGGGAACATAAGGATGTCATTACTAAATTACTAATCCTTCATTCCGCCTCCAAAAGGTTTCTATGGAATATATATACATTTTCTTTTTTGCATGGATGTATGCACCAAAACTTTTCGTATTTGATAGTTTGGTTCTTAAACTAAAAATTTATACAATCAACCCCATTTATTTTCCATATTTGTTGCGTGGCTGGTCCAATTGAAAGCAAAGTTAAGTTGTGACTTGCATGTCATGAGCTTCTAATAACGATTTTGTAGCTAGGTCTTTTTCTTCAAATTGGGAATTAACAAAAAAATATTAATAAATAAAGGTTAAATCGTTAAAACACAGAAGAAAATTTAAACCTAGCTTGTTTTTGGATTTGTGTGTAGTTTTTTGCTCTTTAAGGCAGTTATTTCTTTTTTCTTGTATTTTTAATAAAATTTGGAGCCGAGAACTTGATGAAAGATGCGTTTTTTTTTTCTCGAATGTGTCAATTTAATTGAGATGTTTTCAAGGTCTTAACATCACCTATATAAAAATTCACAGATAAACCAATCCTTTTCTTTTCGGCCATTTAATGAACACGAAAGAGCTTTTTATCGCTTTAAACAGAAAATCGTGGATTTGGCAGTGATCAACACATGAATGCAAGCCTATAGAAAATTGGGAAGGCCAAGGGGTGTTATATACCAGGGAAAGTATAATTATATACCAAATAATTGTGTGAAAAAGTATATTACGCAGCAAAATAAATTAATTAAATATATATAGGTATTACGTAAGCTGCCCAAAAGGCTGCTTTCCTTGTGGAAGGCTCTTGAAATTGTGTGCTTTCTATGTTGTTGTCAGTTGTCACCTTGCTTAATTTGCGTTCCTAGAAGGGCATGCTATAAACTGAAATCTGGATATTACTTAAATAGAAAGAAAATAATATATCTTAACAGTTAGTATTATCAAAATCTCATCAAAATATGGATTTGTTTCATTTTTTTAAATCCTATTCTTGAAATCTCCTCTGAATTATTTTAACTTATGATCTGGTCCTCGATAATCTAAACAGAAAGAGAGATGAGAGATAATCAGGTTGCCCTTTCAACGTCCCAAATCCATACTATATGCATATTATTATGGCTCCAGCCGAAAAATAAAAATAAAAATATAAAATAGCAGTGCAAACCGACCAAAAAGAAGATTCTTGAAGTGGCAAGATATTAGATTACTGTAACCTTGAATAAATTATACGAGGATGAGGCAAATGGCCAACCAAGTTTGTTCTGGTCTGCAAAACTATCTTCTTTTTCCGGGGGTTTCTATTTGTCTGATACAACCATGTGATTGGTGAGTCTGTTTCATCAGAGTGAGAAATTAATGAATATAAAACTCAAATTATTAGGCACAATCCCAAAGTGCAGCAAACTATTACCAGTACTATGCATCATGCACAATAACGAGTCCAAGAGGCACCTGTATTATGTCTTGCATGATTTTTATCTATCTTGTCCTCGCGCATATTAGGAAAAACAGACGGAAAAAGAAAAAGAAAGAGAAAGAGAAAGAATAATATAAAAAACATTTTCTTCTATTATAGTATTCATTTGAAAACTGTATTTTTAGACTCAAATCTTTTGTCTAATTTTGGTATCTTAAATGGTATCTAAATGTCATTTAAAGCATGTTTGGTTCACCAGTATGAACTGAAAAAATTTCTGTTTGAATTGATTTGTTACATGATTTTCTCTCACGTAATTTAAATTATTACAATATTTTTAATTTAAACTGATAAATTTGAACCAGTAATTCAAACAGCCTATTAAGAAATTTAAAACGATGTCTAATTGATTCCTATATACTTTTCCTTAAATACATAACTTGTCATAATATTATTATTGGGGAGGGAAGGTGTCGTCAGACACCAATTCTTGCAGTGAAATTGTGAGACTTGAGAAAAGGAAAAAGAAAAAGAAAAAGAAAGACGTGTACACATTGTTTTGACAATAATATGTGTACACGTATTGTTATTAGGGAATATCACAACTCTCAAGTGCCACATTTAAATAATGCTTTGAAATTAAGCTTTGTCGACTACGGACCCAAGGGAATTCGGCAGCTTGGCTTTTAGTGGACAACAACAAGGCAAAGCCTAATTACCCAATCTTTTGTTTTTCCTTCTTCAACCTACCTTTTAGATAAACGAAAAATTGTGAATTTTCTTTTTGAGAATTAATTAAGAGAAGAAAAAGGGGAAAGTGTAAAAAGCAAGAAAACGTGTGCGTCTCAGGCATTAGAGAAGTGAGGCTCAGATTTTCTGTCTAATTTTAATATCTTAAATGCTATTTAATCAATTACGTTAGAGCAAATTATGTAAAAAAAAAAAAATGTTTTATAAAATACATTTGTCATGTTTTATTTGAGTTACTTTAATTACATGTCATGACGTAATTGGTTAGAGACTATTTAAAATACTAAAAATTAGACAGGTAATTTGAACGTGTGAAAATGAAAGCCACTTGCCATAATTTGTATTCAGCATACAATCTCAGTTTTAATAAATATTCTTATCCTTAATCAACTTACATAATTTTTTTGAAAAGAAAATATGATGTAGACTTTTTTTTAGTTTAAATGGTCTAGTGTGTGAGATAATCAACCAACTACAAACAATTTTTTTTTTAGAATTGTACCTTTTTAAAAAAAAAAATTCTTTCAAGATTTTTTAATTAAAAAAATAATAATTTATTAATTTGAAATAAAAATAAAATAAATTATTTTAAGCATTGATAGTTCAAATAATTATTAAACAAATCAAAATTTATATTTATTTATTGTCCTAATATTACAAACTGTTAGATATTTTCAATAGTGTTATAATGCGTACATAATTTACTTTTTGTATTGAAAATTCAAATTTTTGAAATTTATAACAACTCATTTTGATTCATAATTTAAAAATAAATGCATCAATATGCATCAATTTCAATTAAGAGTCATGGGACTTAAGCAAATAATTTTTTATGGCTTTGAATCTTGTCCACTTGCCAGTCTAATCTGATTATGCGCAAACAAGGATTAGAAAAGGAAAATTGCATAAAATAAGACACTATTAATTCTTATCATAAGTAAATAGTCTATTTTTAAAAATATTAAAATATTTAGCATTTTAATAATTTTGTGATCTTTTTTGAACACTAAATTTTCCAAATTTATGCTCATCTTCTTCACAGTTACTTTCTCTCTTCTTTCCCTTGTCTTTTCTCTCCAGCCCCCAGCGGCATTCCGGTGGCCTCGTGCGATTTTGGCAACCTCTCCCGCCATGACTGCAGTGACCTTGACGGAATCCGGCGATGAATCCGGTGCTTCCCTCCATGACGATGGCGTCTCCCTCTGTGAGACTTCGCACGACTCTGGCGCTCCTTCTCGCGGAACGCTGGCGGCTTCTCCCGATGGAGTTCCTATGTTATTCGCTTGATTTTGGCCATGCGACTAAGGTAGCTTCTCCGGTACAGCTTATGCCTTCTGCAAGTCGTCGTCTTCGACCTCAACTCGTTGATTGTTGCTAGATCGTTTCCGTTGGCAGTTGTGGACGAGGTGATCGAAGAGACCCGTGTCGTCGCGAGTCATAGATCGCCAACCTCAGCTCAACGAGTAATGCCCCATAGTACGACGGCAGCTTTGTTGAGACTGAAGGTTCCTGGCCAGCGACGGTTATGGTGAGCTGCAGCAGGAGAGAGAGAAAGAGAGAGAAAAGAAAAGAGACTAGGGCTTTTAATTTAGAGTATTTTAGTCACGATTTTATTTGATGAGTATGATTTCTAGGCAAATAGTCTACTTATTTTTTTTTCTAAATTTTAGTCTATTAATTTTTATTCCTTTATTATTTTGACCTATTTTCCTCACTATCCAAAAAAACAATATTTTGATCTAAATTTCCACCAAATCTACGTTTTGGCATTGCTAACATCAACAGAGAGGGTGCAATTTCTTTTCAGCAGTATAGCAGGAAAATATTAGGAAAAGATAAGAATTTTAATATGTCATGAAAATTATCGACTTGGTAAAAATTAAAAGAAAAGCAAACGCATTAAAATTTAATAGAATATTGTCAAAGTTTTGATATCAGAATTCTTTTTGTAATCATATTTAATCCAAATGCACAATCATTTATGTACTTGTTTAAATCAAAAGAAATTCTAAATACATTTAAAGTTTATAGAAGCTCATTTTAATATTAGTATTTTTCTTATTTTTGTATGGATGTGAGCTACTTGTGGCTGCATGTTTGGTCTAATACTAAAATCACATCCAGCCTCCAAGATTAAGCTTTAGAATTCAAATCCGTCCAGATCCAATTCAAAGGGAAAAAAGGATACGTTTATTAGGTTAAAATTTAGTAATACAAAATATTTTTTTGATTATTCTACTTAGTTTAATTTGTAAATATATCTTTGCCATCGACTATAATTATGTTGTTATAATTCAGTAATATACAACATTTTTTTTAGTTATTCTACTTAGTTTAATTTATATATAATATATATATGGCAAGCTAGGCATACCTAGCGTACCGACGTATCATGTTATATCGTGTTGTGTCTGCAGGCCCAGCCTTATCATGATATTCATTATTGATTCGATGTGCTCAACATTTAAGTGATGTGCTCAACATTTAAGTCAAACACGACCTACAAAGAACTATTTTTCTATTTGTATGCGTACGTAAATAAAGTTTTAGCAATGGCAAGTTAACAAAGGTTAATTACATAATTATACCTCTTAATTTTAATTGTTTCTCAATCTATCCTTTTATTTTTAAAACTAACAAAGAATTCTTTGAATTTTAAAAAAATTATTTCAATTTTATCTATGTAAAAAGAAAAAATCGAGTAAAACGACATAATTACCATTAAACAATTATGAAAAAAATATTTTATAAATTTAAAAACATAAAAATTTTTAAAACAAAGCATCAAATTTCAAAAAATGATGTGAAGTTTTATAACTTTTTGAATGGTAATATATTATGTAAAAGTTTTTCTCAAGAAGAAAAAAATATTTTAGAAATTAATTTGGCCTATTAAGGATATCTTTATCTTGTTTCTTCATTTTTTTGGTTTAAAAAGTCTGCAAGAGATAAAATTGAAACAAATACTTTAAATTCAAAAGATACTTTTATAGTTTAGAAGGTATAGTTACGTAATTAACTCAAGTTAATAAATTCAGAGTTGATAATATGGTTCATAAATACATTCAGGGTGGTCTACAACATTTTTGGGTCTTAGGCAAAAACTTTTTGAGGCCTTTTTTTTAAAAAAAAAAAAAAAATCAATTTATAGACTTGAAATTGAATATAGTAAAAATATTTTCCTTTTCTTAACTCAAACAAAATATTTTATTATTCCTTAGTTATCGAATGAAGTGTAATTTGAAGCATTTAATAATTATTAAAAGGAAAAAAAATAATTAGTTTGGTAATTAAACAAAAAAACGATATCGCCACACAAGAAAAAAAGCCCTTTGATCTCATAACTTAAGCATATATTAGCAATGGCATTTTTTTTTTTCATTTAACTTTGACAACACTTAAAAATTAGATTACTATCATCTTTCAAACTCCCAAAAATTTATTGGGACTCCATAAAACTCCTGCTGATCTAAGTATATATAACAACTCTTATTTCTGCTATTGGTATGATATTATCTATTTAGAGCCTAAGCTCGTATATTTTTGTTATTGATCTTCACCCCAAAAAGCCTCATGCCATTAGGAAGTGGTGTTTTTGTTTATGAATAATGGCAGTGGTGTCTTTGTTTATGAATTATTACTTATGACAATTCTCAAGCAAATATTTTGGCTTTCTTTGCTTTTAAGAAAATTATGATGGTCACAAGGTATCTTTCTATACGTGTCCTACATAATAAACTTTGTGTGTCCTAAATTTTACTTCATGATTTGATGAACTTAACGACATACATATATACATTTCACGCGCGTTCTAGAAACTTAATTGAATTTGGAATGAGGAAGAACTTTATTAATTTTTGAGCACACACAAATACAAACATTATATTCAGATTTACACAGAGATATTGATTGCCATGTGTGTTCCCAAACATATTCATCACCATGGGGCTATCTGGGTTTGGACTTATCTTGATTAGGTATGCTCTGTTTGTCGTTTTGGTAACCTACACAAGTGACTCCCAATAATAATGTAAGGGATCGATTATGACATGGCCGTCATGATCAGCTAGCTAGTATATATGTATACATAAATATATATGTATGTATGTATGAATGTATCTTTTATATAATATATTTATTACAATAGATCGAGACTAATTATGTACGTAACTATATATGTATTATTATTATTATTATCTAATAATTGAAATGAATCCAAAAACTTATATTTAACTATGTGGTCACAAACTTAGATTGGACGAATTCCACATTTAATTAAGCAGAAACAAAAAAAAAAATTGTTCACTGAAACAGTTCAAATTCATGCCGTAAATTTAAAGCATAGCTCATTAGGGTCTCTGATTAGTGTTGTATATATTAATATATTGTTTTAAATTAGATACGCCAATGTTAATTATAAACAAATATGAGGATTCTCAAATAACCCTTACCTTTTCATAAGACAAAGCCTACCAATTGCTTGTACTATCTAATTTAATTATATCTAGATCTTCCCTAAAGCATACTTTATACTGATTATTCAGACAATATGATAAGTTTTGGCAACAATATGCGCCATGATGCTTCGTATTAATTTTCTTATTATAACTATTATATTGTTCCATTTTGTCTCACAAATGAAGACAACTAAATGGATCGCCATAATTGTTTTTCATTTTGAAGCCTTTCCTAGGTTGTCTTATTGTCTATCTTATTGGTTAATACAAACTATGGCAGACAGAAACTTTATTGCAAACTGTTTTTGACATCCATCGTTTGATAGTAACATTAATTTGCTGTAAAAAGCTTTTGTTGAAAAATAGTACAAAATTTCGGTCAGTAAATATGGAATGTGTCCATGTTGATTATAAAGAATGAAAACGATGCATCAAATGGGGTTAGAACCGAAAGCATCTTGCTTTTGCGGTAATATATTTTTAATCACTAATCAGTTCAGTTCAATTGTCAACTGTGAATAGAAAGTTAAGCAAGCAAAATTAAGAATGATTAATTAATTCACCACATTTTCAACTTTAAATTATTATATGATACGAATCTTGGAGAGTGGAAGGTTAAATAATCATGGGATTTGAGCCCTTAGGAATAAATAGTACTAGATTTAGCGTGGGAATATAAATATATATTTCACTACAATTAAACTTAATTAATTATACATTTATTTAGAGTATATTATAGTTCGAGAAATATAATAGCCAAGTGAATAAAATTATGACGATTTATATATTATAAATATTTAAGTACACGCAACTAGCAGCTATATGCCATAATATTGTTAAAACATAATTATTATTCGTCGCCTTATAACAATTTGATCAGCTTTAAATTTGTAGAAAAGTTTCGAGTTTTATATGGTCTCAATTTGTATTTCCTATTAAGCTAAAAAATTGTTTCCTACAAAATATCCATTAAGTCATAATAGAAAAAATTGTTTCCTACAAAATATGCATTAAGTCATAATAGTTATATAAGTATTATCGGGTACTTATCATTTAATAGGATGAAAAGTCTGGTCATTCTTCTCAACAAGGACTTACATTCGAGTAGGATCCAGTCAAATATACTACGGTGACTCAAATATTTAGACAATTCATTATATAAGGGATGTATCTTCTACACGAGACTTCCTTATCCGTAAACCCACCTTTTTAATAAAAGCAGCCAAATATTGTAGGCTCTTATCATATGGTTTGAATATATATACATACATACATACATACATATATATATATATATGTGGTATACCTTTTGTGAAGATGGAGATCATTAATAGAAATAAAGTCGAGGGATTCATGTTGGTCTAATATTGATGAGAAATGTTGTTGTCCGGACATATAGGACCGGCCCCAGGAGATTTATGATCTCCGAAAGTTGCCCAACACAATTCTCGTCAACAATCAAATTGTCTCGCTAATTTGTAGATTAGGAGATTCTTCTTTTCTTCTTCTTTATCTTTTTCTTTTTTGGGTGAAAAAAATCATAAGCTGATAAAATATTCCCCAAAAATAATGTTGGTATCAGAGCCTCATGCAACCACTCGACCTGGCCATGTCTGTGCGACGTGAACTGCACACGCATGCAGATTCCAGAATCATGACTATATGTATTATACAAATCTTGTGATGGCACATTTTCACAAACAAATATCTAAATGGCAACATTAGTCGACCAATTATATTATATCTCTTATCACATAAAAAAAAGAGAGATGAGATACATATCATAGGAGGCCATGTCTAATATCATGTCACGATTGTGTGTTTCCTATTTGTTGTGTGACAACGGCAAGCACAAGAACCTTGTAGAGGAGGGCAAAAAAGGAAGATGAGAGAAGAAACAAAAAGGAGAATTTTTATGAGAACATTATTAATTATATAAAATCAAAGGAACAAAGAAGACTTATTTGGTAATGTCTTGGGGACAACCCAAAAAGAAATGTTATTGTATCGAAAGAATGTAGTTTTAAGGAGTCCTATTAGGGTTTATATAGGACAAAAGACGCTAAGAAATCTAACCCGGGAAATACTAATATATATAAACTTTACCATTTTTTAAGGAAATGACCAAATATACATTCAAGTGAAAAAGCTCACATATTTTGCAATTTTTTCATTTTTGGAGGGTAAGGGACAAAATTGCCCCTCCCCATGTATGCGTGATCTTAAAGTACGTACTTGTCTTTCTCCGATTTTTTATTTAATGATATAAGAGAACTAAGAACCCTCATCAAAGGGCGCTAAAACGGGATTGCTGGGTCCCGGACGTGCCCTATTGCTAGGCCTCTACCATAGAATCAAGGGACGTTTCACCAATTCCGAAACACGGCAATTTGGTCTTGTAACCGAAATAGGAGGGGTATTTTGTCTTGTAGTGAATAGAGATTAGGACCAAGAATGGGGTGGGGGATATAGGAGAAGAGGGGGGAAGAGGAGATTGTTTGATTTAGATGTTTTTCTACTTGAGGACAAGACAAAGGCACATGGATGAGAGAGAGGGCCCCCTCTCTCTTTCTCTCTCTTCTTTTAGTCGGATCCTCCTCTTTAGTTTTTCTCAGCTCCTCTTTAGTTTTTCCCGAGAGCTAACTAGCTAGGCGTAGACTGGAGTTTTTGTTGAATAATCCTTTTCATCTCTAATAAGTTGAAACCCTAATATTTATAAAACAGTTGAAAATATAATATACTGTTTTGTTAGTAATAAAACTTTAACTTAAGTTGAAACCCTAATATTTATAAAACAGTTGAAAATGTAATATACTGTTTTGTTAATAATAAAACTTTAATCTATAAGGATAAATAGGATTGTTAGTTTTTGTTAGATGCCTTTCCTTTCAAATTCCTTTTTTTTTAGAGGACAAGATGGTCCTTTCAGTTTTTGTTCTTTCCTTTGTCGACTACAAAACACTCACTCCCCTTTCATTTCTTGTCTCCTTCAAATTAACACTCACCACTCAATACACTCTTATTCATTAAATCACCACTAATCCCTTCAACACAGTAGTAGCACTGCCCTTATTCACCCAAGTTGTTGCTCTTTGTGTTAACCCGGCGCCCATTTCCCTACCCCTCTCTCTCTTTCTCTCTCTCTCTATACATACACACAATACAATATATAAAAGTTTGAGCCAATTATTTGTCACCATTTCGTCCGTCATCTCTATATATACTCACAAAGCACCATCATAAATTTCTCGCCTCATCTTATCTTTCTTACGTTGTCTAATAAGTACTGCTACTACTGCAACCAGCTATCACCACTATTTCCACCACGACACGTCTACAAATATTATAGTTAATAATTTCTAAACATTAATAGCTAGTACCTCAACTTTTTTTCATTCTCTCTTTTTCTCCAAATTAAGGCTCAAAATTCCAAAACGGTAGCCTTTTGGGTACTAGTACCCCTAAAAAACAGCTGATCATCATCATCATATCATTATCTCTAGACATTCCCTTTTTTCTCCTTTCTTTCTCGCTCTCTCAAAAAAAAAAACATAAGTAGTACAATATATAGTTTTTAAATTTTAATTTACTATGCCTTCAAGATCATCAAGACTCATGGATGCCTTCAAGTCCCACCCCGTCCATCTCCACCACAAACAACCCGACTTCAGCTTACTTCAGGAGCTTCCGGACTCCTATGCATGGACTCAACCGGACGACCGCCCTTCCGACAGGGCGATATTCGCCTCGGAGTCCATTCCAGTAATTGATCTCGACGACCCGAATGCCCTTAAACTCACAGGCCATGCATGCAAATCTTGGGGCGTTTTCCAAGTCACCAACCACGGCATCTCCTCCCAACTCCTCGACGACATTGAGAGCGCCGTCCGGAGCCTCTTCTCCCTTCCGGTTCATCAGAAGCTTAAGGCGGCCCGTTCCCCTGACGGAGTCTCCGGCTATGGCGTCGCTCGGATTTCTTCCTTCTTTCCTAAGCTCATGTGGTCCGAAGGCTTCACCATCGTCGGCTCCCCCGTTGACCATTTTCGTCAACTTTGGCCCCATGAATACTCCATTTTCTGGTACTGCTGCTGCTGCTCGCTCATGCACACTTTTTCTAATTTTGTGTGTGTTGGGATACTCGTAAATAAAAAGTGAGTTTTATCTAAAATTTTCACGTTATGGAACCCACTTTTTTGTTAGTGTCTGATCTTAAATAAGACTCGGTGCCTTTTAGCATTGTTCCAGTCTGGCCATTTTCTCCATCTATCTATTTCTTTTAGTCTTTACCATGTAATGCATAAATATTCAGCCAAAGATTGTAATGAGAGCCGTGGACCCTACATAGATGATATGGTTCGATAATATCAAATTAAAAGGGGACACAAATCTTGTTTGTTACACTGTTTTACTTTGCTCAATATCCATTATGCATAGTGTTTAGTTAATTTTGTTTCGTTTTGCTTTTTGCTTTTTTTTTTTTTTTTTGGGTGCCGGCAATTTGTACAGTGCTTTCGATATTATTGTCTTTCGTTTCGACCACTCTCGTTTTGATGTTGTGTTGTTTGTTGTTATTTTTCAGTGATATAATTGAAGAGTACGAGACGGAGATGAAAAGGCTAGCTGGGAGGCTGATGTGGCTTATCCTCGGCTCTCTAGGGGCATCCAGGGCGGACATCAAGTGGGCCGGCCCAAAAGGTGATTTCAAAGGGGCCAGTGCCGCCCTACAACTGAATTCATACCCTCCTTGTCCGGATCCGGATCGGGCCATGGGTCTGGCAGCCCACACCGATTCTTCCCTCCTCACCATTCTCTACCAAAACAGCACGAGCGGGTTACAGGTGCTCCGGGAAGGAATCGGGTGGCTCACGGTTCCACCCATCCATGGGGCGCTTGTTGTCAACATTGGCGACCTGCTCCACATTTTGTCAAACGGGTTGTACCCGAGTGTTTTTCACCGTGCAGTTGTGAACCGGACCCGGCACCGGTTGTCCGTTGCCTACCTTTATGGGCCCCCATTAAGTGTCCAAATCTCACCTCTCCCAAGCCTAGTAGGCCCAGGACAACCCCCCCTCTACCGGCCGATCACTTGGACCGAGTACCTAGGCACCAAGGCAAAGCATTTCAACAAAGCACTTTTTTCTGTCCGGGTTGTTTCTCCTGTAAATTGATTGGCCGATGTAACTGATCATAATACAGTAAAAGTTAACTAGTGAAAATATTTTTCCCTTTTTTTTCCCACACAAATTTGGCGCCAAATTTTGCTTTTCATATTTGATTGGCCATATGCTATAGTTGAAACTGTCATCTACTGAAGGACTAGAATTATTGATGTATTTGACTTTACGACCAAAGTATGTAGGGGCTGTTTGCATAACTGTATTGCTTATGCTTATAGCCAGCAGGAGGAGAAGAGAACTAAAAACTCTAGTTTTTAGTTAGTATTTAAAACCATATTTTTAAAATAGTTTTAATAAGTCAAAATGATTTCATTTATTTCTAGAAGTTACAAAAAGTTGTATTTGTGCTTGTAATCTATTATTAACATTCCAATATAAGTTTTAAAGTTTATTTTTATAAGTGTTTTTTTTTTTTTTGAGAAGTTATATTTTATGGTTTTGTCTGGAAGCACTTATAGAAAGAAAAACACTTTTGATAGATAATCCAAACACTTCTAGAAGCAGCCTTTAGACTTAGAAAACCAAAAGCAATTTTTATGACACCCTCTCAAACAGATCCTACGTATTAACAAACCAGCTATTAGAGCAGCTTCTAGTTGATGCTACAATTTAGGATACGAGTAAAATTTTGCCATCTAACATTGTTCTGCTATATTAAGCATAAACTTAAGTATATCCTTATACATAATTTTGAACTTATGCTAAATTATAGAATATGGCTAAGATTTCAATTTTGTCCCTATAAACTATGTTTTATTCATGAAGTGCTCTCACTGGATGTTTATAAAATAAGGTCTTCACTCTTGCACGTTCTTCCAAGCACCATTATTCTCTCCCATCAAAGAAAAGGGGAGAATTTCATACGTTACTTTTTTCCCCCTTCCCTCTCAAAGAAACTAGAGAAAATGAAAGAAACACACAGTCAAAAGGCTTGGAAAATGATGCACATGCGAACAAGTTATGTCAATTTGCATAGATTGGGTGAATTATATATCTCAAGATCCAATGATCGTCAAATCACAAACATGATGCTTTGAGAGATAAATTGGAATAACAAATCAAATGAGCCATCTAACAAATTGGTTGGAACTAAAATTTTAAGTTTAAGAGCTGTAGCATGTAATACATTTATACTATAATTAGTTAGAACGAATTAGCTCTAACTAACTCTTTAAACACTTGTAAAAGAGCTTCTTGTTTAGCATTGGAGTGGTACAACACAAAAATAGGGCTAAATTTTGCATTTTAGTGCAGACACATGCTAAATAATCTGAATTAGTTGGTAGTATATAACTAGCCAGTTATAATTACTCTCACACAAGAACATACGACACAACATATATATATATATATATATATTATAATTGAGCTAAAAGTAATTCAATTTTTGCACAGTTTATTTGCTCAGATTATTATGGGGATAGAAAATTAATTAATATTGATTTTATTAGGTCGATGGGAATGAAAAATGGTGCAACATGATAGGTAATATCAAACCATCATATGGATCAGGCGGGTTCAAACAAACAAGTCACTTCTGGTATCTTTTGTTCTCGCGTTGGAAGAGATGGGGAAAAAATTGTCCAATTTGGACATTCCAATAAAGACACGTAAACCGACAACTTTTTTTTTTTTTTTGGCCCCGGATATGAAGGAGATCCCCCAATCCAATAAACAACACATTGTTCAAGGTTTTTTTTTTTTTCCCCTTAAACATATACGTATAATGTCATTTCAATGAAAGGGTTACACTCAGTTTCATGTTCAATTTTTTTTTTGAACCCAATTTCTAAAATGTCTCAAATCAAATGTCTTTCTCTCTATTCAACTGTTAAAATCTCAACAAAAATAAACATGTAGCATAATTAATGGAAAATTTTCATAAATACCATCAGATGTATTTTTTATAAATGCTACATATGTTTATTTGTGATACAACTTAACATATAATATGAATGATAGTGTGACATAACTTTTTTTTAGTGTGGCATAAATAAACATAATTTTTAAAAAACGTGACATAGCATGCAATTTTATCATAATAAATCCTTGTGCGTTTAGTGTGAGTGAATACTGTAAAGTTACAAGTTAGGGTATAATTAGTCATTAAAGTTGGAACTGTATATTAACAGTTGGATGTATGACATGATGAATTTGAGACCTTCAGTGGATTGTATATTCGCTTATGATCTTTTAAAAATTAAAAATTAAAAATCTAAATAATGTTTATTTTATACTTCAGTGAGTCAAAATTTGTTCTATTAAATATTAAAAGTAATTTTACAATTCACTTAAACGTCAAAATTTAACAAGAAACAACAAAAAGGTAGACAAATAAGACAACTAATCTTGATTCCCTATCCTAGAATGAGTTTTAACCCTAAATGACGAAAAATTTTTGAATATCTCCGAAATCCAAGTGACTGGTCTTTTCCCACCGATGCTAATTCCCCGCAAATCGAGGAATCTTTTAACCAATCCACACAAATTCATACAAATGTGTATAAAACCAAAAAAAAAAAAAGGAGAGAATATGAGGTTACAAGGCTCTCTCGATTGAATTTGCTAAAACCACAAAAAAAAAAAAAAAAAAAACACTAGGAGAAGAGGGCCGGCGATTGTCGTTTGTGGTATCTTTTTCTTTGCTTGAAATTCAAAGAAAAGTCTAGTGTTATTTGTAAAGACATATAGTATAATCTTTTTTGTCAGTCGTATTTTCCAAATTTCAAAAGCTAGGATTCCATACATTTGGTCATGGAAGGTAATGTGCACTGTCTCTGCAAACCATGTACTACTAACTAATACAACCTCTGAGAGAATCTGGCCACTAAATACGACCGACCACCCGGTCCTGTTCCTATTTATCTTTTCATGAGGATAAGGCAGTTTTTACCATTTTGGCTTTGTTTGTTTTGCCTTTTTTAAACCACCTTTGAGCAGTAAGCCGCGTTCCTGGCTAACCAAGTAACAATTTTGTCGTTTGTTTGTCACACTTTTCGAAAGTTGTAAACATCGTTTTAAAAAAAAAAAAATGAAGAAGAGGGGTAAATTGGAATGGATTGTTGTGTTTTGATCTTTTTGAGTTGTACATGTTATTTTACGACGACAAGTGAATGGTAAAATTTGATGGGAATGGTAGAGCAAGTTTTCTAACGGTTGCAAACTAGAGTCAGAGCGCATAGAATACGACTTTGTTTGTCTAGGTAACATTATGAATGTCACATCACTTAAAGAAGGTACATTTGCTCTACTGTATATAATGAGATAATGATATGTGAATTGTCTCAACTCTATCTCTCACAACCACCAAGGTGGTAGCCTAGTGGTATTGGGCTTACTCCAAGGTGGTTTAGTAGATGAGAGGTCTTAAGTTTGAGTTTGATAGAGGTGTATGATAACAGAGTTTGAACTTGCTAAGGACCTAGCTTTTCATATTAAAAGATCAACAACCTATTAAGTAGAGTAGCCTAATGTTTTTATAAGTTAACTTTTGTTTTGATGTTTTAATAATGTAGGACTCAAGATTCTTTTTACTTTACACGCCTTCATAAGATGATACTCTTTTTGTAGTTATCAATATTTGGATGGATCGAGCCGCTTGTTTGACTTGATTGGGCTTTGATATTATAACAGAGTTGGACTTACTAAGGACTTGAGGTTCTATCTTAAAAAGCTAATATATTAAGTGAGGTGCTCCAATATCCATATAAGTTGCTGTTTATTTTTATGTTTTAACAATGTAACACTCGGGATTCTTTTCCCTTTACACTTGAGACTATTTTTTGTGTGTGGGGGCCTTATGCTCACATACCTTGGGAGTAGTTATGTGTATACTTTTATTCATGAAAGAAAAATAATCTATCTTTTACAAACATAATTCTATTGAAACGTGGATACAGGTTGTTTGTAAGCTCAAGCAAAAATTCTGTACGGGGCATTGATATTATATAGCACTACAATAACATGCATAATTCAACGACAAAAATTACTTTGTCTCCTTAGGTTAAGGGTTCGAGTGCCCTTTATACCTGTAACTGTATCCCGTATCCCCTTATAGAATTCAGTTGCTAAAATTATATAATTTTAGGAAGAAATTAGCTATCTGGAAAAATATTTTGGCCTGTCAGTCAACAAACAAATTCATTTATGCCCCTTCTACATCCCGAAGACACAAAAGAATATTTTTATTATAACTATCCCTTTTATATGAGTTAGATATTTTGACGCATGCAAATCCTAGTTTAATAACTAGCTAGAAAACTAGAAACAAAACTAGAACAGAGTACTATTCCATTATTATATGCGATAAATGAAAAGCAAAACTCAAGTCTTGATCGATATGAAATATATATATTTATACATTAAATATTTTCTTTAATACATAGCTAATTTTTGTTTTTATGTGTTCTTAATTGGGCATTTGGTATACTTTTCGTTTGATCAGCCGAACGATGCAGCATTATTGATCCATGTTTCTTTGTTTTAATATATTACCGGGTGTTTAGAAGGGTGACAGGAACCACGGTTCCTACCACTTTTTCAGTTATAAACAATATAAAGCTCTTACATGCTATAATAACAATAAAAAAATCGTTACAGTGTAAAGCTCTCGCATATTACAGTAAAAGTAGTTCTAACCAACGGTTCCCACCACTTTTCCAAACACCCTATAATTAGTCTGTTTTACAGTGTCTTCTTCATCTATTATATTGATTAAACTCTTTTTGTTTGTAGCGAATATCCGAATCAGTCTCGATCTAGATTCCTAGCCAGATTTCATGATTTTCTTTCTTTCTTTATTTCTTTAGATTATATATGTGAATGAGAATTAATATGTACCATTGAAGTTAGATCGTTCGTGTTAACATCAATCTTTCATCAACGGTTTTCTAACTCCCGTATTTCGCGCAATCAAACTTAAAACTGATCAAAAATTACTTTTAGAATCGGAAAATAGGAGAAAATCAAGAAAGATTGTCAAATTTGGATTGGTCCCACTATTGCAAATCTAGAGAGCGATTGTCAAAATTATGGAGTCGTCATGTCATTTTTAATTTAATTTAATTTAATTTTAATTTGTTTTGTTATTATTATTTTTTAAAGATTGTGTTCCGCACATAGTGCTAAGTACTGAATGCCAAGAAAATCTTTGCACTTCAATAATAAAGTCTCTTCAAATGATTGCACTACTCTATTTTTAAGTCCTAAAATTCGTGAAAATAGTCTCACCCAAGCAAGAGTTTGATTGAATTTGAGATAACACTTGACCAACTCCTCCTACTATTTGATAACAAATTAGATATCAAAACAAGACACGGAATTGTCTTTAGTTATTTGTGTCTTTATCTCAAATTCTAATATATGTTTTTTTTTTTTTTAATTTTTTTAACACTCAAAGATCTCTAAATTACTCAGGCAAATCTAGTTGGCTTTTTGTATTTATTCAACTTATAATGAAACAAGTATTGGGGTTCCAAGACTAGTCTTATACATAGATTTTGCCAAAAGAAAATAATCAAATCAACATGAATTTGGAGTACTTTCAATATTACTGATACATTATAAATGTCCTTCATAAACATATTTTCTTTTGTCAAAATTATAAATGAACATGAAAATGATCATGTCTTTTATATGTTCACATAATCCAACATTAATAATGCATGTGTGACGATGATATAATTATGATGTGGAAAATGAGTGATGTGTGTAGAATTGGAAAGTTGAAACCAGCGAAGAAAGAAAAATTGATGGGAGCGGCCTATTAAGAAGAATGTAACAAAAAGCTTTTGAGGTGATTGGTCTCTCATTAATTGAAGGAAAAGACTTGAACGATGTAAATATTATTACATATATATGGACATTTGGAAAAAATAAAAATAAAAAGTGGGATCTGTGAGTGAGTTACACAGCTGGTGACCATATTATATAACTTAAACAGTATCAAAAAGAGGGCCCTCCTCATCCTCTCCAAAAAGAGCAAAAAAAAAAAAAAAAAAAAAACGAAAAATTAAAGAAAGAGATGAAACTTTATCGATTAGATAATGAATGAATTGACTCAACTTGAAGAGCATCATTTTGGAAACAGAGAAATTTGAAGTCATCCCTAACAGTTATTTTTCTGTTCTAAGAAAATGACCTGAGAAAAAAGAAAATCAACAACCGTGTGTATATAAAGAAACTTCGATATGTATATATGTATATGTATATGTATATATATGTATATATATATATAATTCAATTCTAAAGTTCCCTCTTCATAATGCCATCATAAATATGTAATTTAGGCATCATGTGTCACTTGTGAAAATAAGTTCATTTATTTCAAACAAAAAAAAAAAAAAAATCATATTGGGGGCGTGCCCAACCATTTATAGAAATTGGAGAGCGATTGTGACCATTTCAGAAAACGGAAAAATATGGACATTCTATAGATAAGTGACATTGAGCCCAACATGGCTGACATAAACAAACACTGAAACAGAGTAGGCAAATATGATAATATATATTTCAGAATCACAAAAAGTAGATATATATATATATATATATGTATGTATAATAATTATAATAATAAAGGATCTTTTTTTTCTCTCTTTCTCTCTCTCTCTTTTTTCGTTATGTCTAAGAATTTGGGACACGCTTCAACATAAGTAATAAACAACTCCCCAACGTATGCCTCCCTCTAGTACTGCTTTTTTTGGGCAAAGATTATGGCAGACAACGAAGCTTAACAAGCTTTTCTTAAAAAAATATAATGGAACACCATTTGCACGTGAGAGATAAAAGTTGTCGTTAACATGGTAAACATGAAGCCTCAAAGTGCCACCGTTACGATCTTAAATTAAGTAATCCAATCATTCTTTTGAGATCAGATTCTTTGATTTATATACTTATCTTTTTGAGAAAAAGAAAGTGGACTCTACGCAACTCCAAATCGTTAAATTACTCCTTTTTTTAATTAGTTTGTGAGCTTGTATAGTTATCCATTTTGCGGGTGTGATGAATTGATCATGATCAGTTATTGTTACAAAATGGTGCAATTTTCAAGGTCAGGGTTGTACGGTCCACTAGAATTAGACTGTTTAAATAGTGAATTGTGTGAAACGAAAATGCACGACCGCAAGTTTGAAATGCACTAACATTGAAATGATCACATAGTAAGAATATCAAACAAATTCTTGGTATGAATTTCAACAGAGTGCGTTGTAAATTGATTAGATTCCATCAAAATTAGTCCTCAGTTAAGCTTGTTTGAGTGAGAGCAGTTCTAGATTGTGTGCTTTCCTAAGAAGTCCTCGTGTTGCACCGTTAACGCGTATAAGTTACAAATGGATAGCGGAACATTTGAAGAGCATTAGACCATGGTACTATGATGATACCATTTTTTGGAGCAAACAAACGTGGCGCTTTGCCACAAACACAATCAATTTGCCCATTACAGAGCAAGTGAAGCAAGTGGGCAATAATGGATAAAATGCATAAGCGAAGAGGGGCGATCTTCTTATTCTCTTTTTGGAAGAAAAATAATTCCCTCTCTGATTTTAAGGTTTTACGGTCAATTTTGTCGAAATATTATGAATCAACAACGCTTCAATCGAGTTATTATAAAGTGAAAAAGCCTCAGATTACCCGAAGTTAGGTATAAATCCTTTGGAAGAAATATTATGAATCGTTTTTCTTTTGTTTATTTTTCAGTTTCTTTGCTTTTAAATGAGAGAATACCAACATATGTTCACATCCATGGTGCCAATAGAAGTCTCCGTTTTTTTTCCCTCAAATTCTTTACATTAAGCCCATAGATAAGGCAAAGCAAAAATATAAATTCACGCCACACTATTTATAACAAGATCATCCTACGATAATGATTTAAAAAAAAAAAAAGTTCATCATACAATTATGTTTACATTTTTTTTAAATGCGGTTGGTTCAAATCATGTCTCACTTTTAATATAGTAAGTCCATCCTACATTGAAGTTTCAGCCACAAATAAAAAAAGAAAAAGAGGTAAAAAAAAAAAAAAAAAAAAGAGAAGCCTTCATCGGCACCGCATGCAACCTTTAAATTTTAATACGTCGAAGGTCTTGCGACAAACAAAGTCGTTGTAGTACAGTGGTGACCCGCGTTCGATCCCCGGCAACGGCGGTTTTTTTTTTTTTTTTTTTACTTAACTACTAGTCTACTATTGCTTATCTCCTCTTTCCACATCTACAAACAAAAAGACACGTCAACACTGTTGGTTTAAAAGTTGGAAACCATGGAAAATTAAAAAAGAAGAGCAAAACAAAAGTAAATAATTACTATATTTATCTATATTGAATTTGGATATTCTTGATCACAACGCCAGAAGAGAAGTACTTTTTGTTTCATCTCAAATCTTTATGTTGTGTTTTAAGAAGATGATATATACGGAAGATGATATATACGTAAATTGCCAGTTAAAAGATTATACATATATATATATATGTATATATATAGCATATCACCAGTTAAAAGATTATGTACATATATAGCAAGTTGAATATATCCACGGCACAAAACATCCTGAGAGAAGGATTCAGCTGTCAGATTTTGGCGAAAACCATACTTATTTCAAGTGGTGTTCACTCAAACCATACTTATTTCGAGTGGTCTTCACTCAACATCTGAGATTTTTTTTTTTACCCAAAGTTTTTCAAAAAATGTAATTATATTTTTAGTTTTCAAGAAAAATTTGTAACTGTACTTCCACTGGAACTTGAAATATGCTATTGTGCGTTCATTTTACGCAAAAAAAAAAAAAAAAAAAAGGTGGCTGTGCTGCAACATTTGAAATATTTGAAACATATAATCATATCTCTTGTAAATAAAATACCATCTCTAACTCTTTTTTTTTTTTTTTTTTGTCATAGTGCCTCAATTGAAAAATAAAAAAATTTATGGCTCTGTTGCAGTGACTAATCACCAGCATGTGTAATGTAGAATCCAAGGAATTAAGAATAGTCAGAGGGCTTAAAAAAATGTTTATAACTTGGGCTGTTTATTAGAATACCACAAAATCTAGGTTTGGATTAACTTATGCCATAAAAAAAATTATTTGCAGAGAATGTTATACTCATGTCATCACATTATATTTAAAATACTAAATATACCCATAAGACACTGGTTGATATCTGCTGTGATACCAAATGGTTTCCGATCGGGATACTAGTATCTTGCCAAGACACCAGTTGGTATGCATAGGGCTGTGATACTAGTATCTAGTCGTGATACTAGTATCTAGCCGATATCTGCTGCCAAATATTTGTTACCAATTAGTAGCTATCGTGATACCTGTTGGTAACCACCGAAAAACGGCATTATTGGCCACGGCCGGATGTACAACAACCGTTTTTCACTAAATTACGATGACGCCTAATACCATAAGAATCACATATACAGACGAATTGGAAGGAAAAAAAAACGATATATTTGGTCACCATGGAAATAACGAGGATGACTTCAATGGTTACAGCTCGGGCTTAGATTTCCCCAACAACATTGTGATCTGTTTCACAAGGATCCTCATTGTTTGTTGTCGATCGATTTGGTTTGTCGTTGCAGAATTGCCATTGTTCGTCATATAGCTTGAATCTCACCAATCTCATCTAGGAACCATGTCCTTGTCGGTGCTAACCTCTCGACAATGTTCCATTAGAGAAGATCTCGATCATTGAACAATCTCTACACGGGAGAAGAGACTTGTACTCGTCGGTGTGTGCGAGGGGTGGTTGTGTTGAAGGACTCAATGAGTTGCAAAGGAGAGGGGAGAGAGAGGCGTTGGGCAAAAGAAACTAGCAGGAAGAGATGGAGAGAGAGGAGGAAAGTAACGTTGTTGTTAGAGTATGGTGACTTCAATTCAGTTTGACATGACCTAAAAAGCTCGCGATGTGACAATTGCGATGAAAGAACAAATGTGAGATTTCTTATGAGATCTATAGTAATAATGGAGGGATCGAGCTGATAGACTCAATTTTGTAGTCCACCACTGATCTCATTGGGAGTGGGGGGTTCGCCCCCACGGTATAGACATTTGTGTTTTGAAGCTGTTTAGTTTATGTTTTTTTTAGGCCCACAAGATTTTTTTTATATATATATATATATATATAATGTATTGCTTTAGGGTTGGTATTATCGTTTTAGCCTCTTTATTTGCTATTATCTTATAGTTTTTTTCGAGTTTAGTGATTTTTTTTCCTCTGTAGTTTTTTCACGTCTTAAGATTCCATATAAATCTGTGTGTTTTTGTTCTTTGTTTCTATTGCGTAACAGTTGTCTTGCAGAGAGGGAGATGAGACAAAGAGACACCAAGAAGAAGATGCTCGTGGGATGAGACGGATTGAGAAAAGATGAAGGAAATTGAGGAAAAGAGAAAACCCTATTAGACAAACCCTCAACTTATTTGAGGGCGTGTTGATCTTCTTAATCTAATATATGTTGAGCCACATGGTACAAAAGCTGAATGTTTTTCTTATTTGTTGTGAATGAGATGTTCAGCACTTTCGTACTTAATAATGAGATCATCTACATAAATAAAAAGACGAAGCACAAGTCCACGATTATTGTAAATAAATAACAGATTGTCGTTTGAGAGTTCGCAAACCCGAAGGATAAGCGTAAATAGTGCAGTTCATTGCACCGTGCCTAAGATGCTTGTTTTAGACCATAAATGCCTTCTTCAAGCAGATCTACAAAAGCTTGGTGGCTGTCAAATAAAAGTAGGAAGTCCTCGTGCAAAAAAAATAACGAACAGTGATGAATTCCTAGAATTCGTTGATTCAAATAGAATGCCGAAAAAATTTGTTGATTCAATTAGAATATTGAAAAAACTATTGACTCTTTATAACTACCAAAAGATAGGACTTCTATAAATCTGTTGATTATCTCATAATACTAAAAGAATAAACATTAATTACTCATTGATTTTACAGAATACCGAGAAAATGGAAAAAATAAAAAGAGAGAAAACTTCTTTAAATTTTTAATAATAACTGAATGACTACTAAAATAATATACTAGTCTAACCTATTTATAGATAACTAAATTCAAACAAGAAAAAGAAAAAGAAACTAAAACTAGTACTAAATTTAAAAATAAGAATTTCCTACTTCGAAATAAACATCTTATCAAATAATGAGAAACAATTCAAATAATCAAAATAGTTTAAAACTCGAACTTGACTTCAATTTAGGCAACTTCCATTTTAGCTCTTCAGCTGGCTAGTCAACCGACGATAGGCTAGTCTGTTCGACCGGACTTCTTCTTCAACCACCATGTGCTACATTAGACCCACTATGCTGGAAAAAATTTGACCTCCAATCTTAAGCTGCTTCAAGTGACAAGCATAGAGAAGAATCTGCTTCATGAATAAGGAAAGACTTATATTTAGAGTGAAAAATTTTCGTATGCCACAAACACGATTCTTTTCTAAACTAGGTAAAAGAAAGTTGGCGCTCAGTGATCTTTTTCCATGAACACGAACATGATCGTCTTTAGAATTGCCGGCGGGAGTGGAGGCATTAGCTTTGCAGGCTCTTTGTTTGTTTTTTGGGTGCAGAAATGCAGGCTTAGTTTTTACCCCCAAGCTATTTAATTCTCATGAAAGCGAACAACGCAAATAATACAAGTCAGAAGAAATGTGAAAAAAAAAAAAAAAAAAACACTCAAGAGGCGAAAAATAATATTGTCGTGTCAGGGATAGTAATACAAGT
>CAMOHE010039861.1:0-22991 GCA_946598075.1 Artocarpus hirsutus | reverse complement strand
TAGATGACATGCCATCTATAAGGGGTGTCGTGGAATCTCCAAGGCTTTGACGACATCTCCTACTTGTCGTTAAATAATTTAACGGTACTAAACTAGTGTCGTTAAAAGGAGACCTTTAATACGGCATCTATATAGATGCCGTTAATTATTGTTTCAAATGCTATTAACGACATGTTTGTTGGAGATGTTGTATGTACTTTTCAATGGCATTCAAAAACTACATGTTGTAAATAATATGTCGTTAAATGTAGTTTTTCTTGTAGTGATATAAGATGCGGATGGTCTATGTAAAATATATATATATATATATATATGTATATGAGTACTTTTTGCACGGAAACAATGAAGCATATATATTGTTACATATTTTAATTTCTAGTCCAATTCTCAAATTTAACTTTTATCTCGTCAACGAGAGTGATCACTATAAGATGCTGATGGTCTACATCATAATATATATACATATACATATACATATATATATGTATATGAATAGTTTTTTGCGTGGAAAAATATGAATCATATATTGTTATATATTTTCCAGTCCAACTCTCAAGGATAATCTTTATCTCCACAACAAGTGATCGCCATAAGATGCGCATGGTTTATGCCATAAATTTATTCTGGTCTCTCTATGCAGACGAAATGGACCAAAACATTAATGTATACATATGTGCATGTATTTTGGGCTTGAAAAAAGGACCTCAATCAACGTTGCACATGTGTGCTTTAGAATTTTCATAATAAATAAATTTATAGTCAAGTTGCTTAGGCAGAGGGTCGCCACCAATATCGACCCCTTTCTATTATTTTTCTTTATTTTGGGGAACACCAATTACGACTCAATCAGACCATTAATTAGATAGAGCAGATAACAACTTAATTTTGTACAAGAGCATGTTTAGTGGTATATTTACACGAAAGTACAGTTGTTATATGTTTACTTTGTTGTTATAAAATGTCTACTTGTCTTCGTTGGAGCATCTTGTTGTTACAGGGAGGAGGTGGCCAACTTCGACGTCTTCATATATAATTAATTTTACTAAATTGCTTTTTATGACTATTGGGATTTTTTTTCTTTCTTCTTTTTTTCTTTTTGTCTGGTATGCGAGTTTTCACTGTTTGAAACTATGAGTTCAAGTTAAACAAAAGACGCTCGGTAAGCAAAATAAAACAAAAGTTGATTGGGACAAACCCATGATTTGAAACCATATCACCTGTTTAAACCACAACATTTAAAGCACTACTAATTTAAACCCGCATACCAAATGAGCACAAATCAACATGTTTTGTGTTTAAACGCTCTCTTGGACCTCTCAAACTCAAATGAGTGGAAATCAAAAATTTTTGTTTGTGGTTGTTCCCGCGAATGACTGGTCATAATCAGCATATATTATTTGATTGGGGCGACATAACTTGCTCGTTTAATTCATAGCTAGCTGATAATGGTGGCTTCACATGTAAAGGATCGTCTTAGGCAGTATACAGTATTGTAATGTTGCATTGAAAGACAAATACTAATTATTAGTGAATAATTGTTTTAATATCTATAGATAAAAAAACTCTTTTTCTTAATAGAGATTTTACATAACACTTTTTTTATTTTTCATATACAAGATGAATTGAGCTCCACCACATTCAAGACTTACACCATTCTATTTCATGTTATCTGACTTAGTGTTATTGGTAAAATCGAATTTAAAAGAATACATAAGCTTGAACATAGTGAAATAAGAAATTGAAGATTTGTTGAAATTGGTCGTTTGAAAATTTATCCAAATGTTAATAATAGGTTTTTTTCTCCATCAGAACAATGGGGTTTTTATGCTCATCACTAAACTTATTAAAGAAAGGAAGAGTCCATTTGGTAAATAGATTTGAATTAGTGATTTAATTTGAGTTAGTGTGATTTGAATTAGGATTTAAGTTAATGATTTGAATTGTTATTCGAATTGACGTTTAGATGTGGATTTAAGTTTTAATCTAAGTATTAAATAAAATTAGAATTTGTGTTTGGAGAGGTAGTGAAGATAGTTTTTAATTTATTAATAAATCTAATAAAATCTTAATGCTAATGATTTTAAAAAATATGCCATATGGTTCTTGATTTATTCCTCTCTTCATTAGGAACACAGTGAGAAAAGAATCATCTCAATTAGATATCAAATTAAGAAATTATGATTTTTTTTCCTCAAATATAGGAGAGAGAATTTTAACTTTTACTGTAACAAAGATTCCGAGTATTAAAAGTTTAAAGGGAGATGAAAACTTTGAAAATTTGAATTCTTGATACTCAAATGATTTGGATTTTGAGGGAAACAAACATATATCCAAAGGATTCTTGATACTCGAATCCAAATTTGAGTCCATTGAGTTCAAAGAATGCATAAAACAAACATACTCGAAATATAACCAAGGTATATCTTTTTTATTAAAGGTTGAATTGATCATTAGAAGAAGAATTAGGCAAAAAATTTGAATATATTCAAGGCAAATAAAACTTTTATAACGAAGGAGCAAATGAAAGGCTTATATAGCACAGTTTACAACAACATCAACAACGTAACAAAGAGGTTTTTTTAACCTTTTTTACACCTTAAAATTTAGGATGTCTTGAACACCTTAAAGTAATTTAGGATTATTCAAAACACGATTTCGATTTTCTATCGTTGCAAATGTATATTATCAAAGTATATTTAATAAAAAATGCATATTTTTTAGGTCTCATCAATTGATTTAACTATCAAAATGAACCAAAAGTCCATGATGACGCACCTAAAAATGATTTTTTTTAAAAAAATAAATACATACATATATATATATATATTTTTTTTCTTTTTCTTAAGTTTTCATAGTTAAATTAATCTACTATTGACCAGATAAGATATGCATTTACATTTTAAATGTAACTTTGTTATACATTTGTAGCAATCAAATATCAAGGATATCCTTTCCTAAAAAAATCAAGGATATAACTTTTTGTACTAAAATATCACATATAAACAAGGTTAAAAATAATAATAAATATGCCCCATTTATTACAGTTGTTCAATCTTGGATTACTTCGGCACATATGTATCACAAAGTTGTATTAAAATACCAAAACAGAGCCAAAAATTGTTATCAGTGAAGGCTAATAATTATAAAACAATAATAACAAAATTATAAGATCTAACTTTTTATGTTAATAGGGGTTAGGGGTATATTGATATAATAAATTACGTACTCATACATTTTTTCTTAAAAAAAAGGGTTGAAGTAGGGCTTAATGTAACGTACAAAAAGTCCCACATCGGCTAGGTAGAGGACCGAAGAGCAGTACTTAAGTCCTGGGCTGCTCACTTCTCAACAAGAGCTCTTTTGTGACGTGACAAGTGGTATCAGAGCAGGGTACTCCCTGCCTGGGGAGCCGATTCGTGACGGGGGTGTCACGCGATTGGGTGGAGGAGAATGTAACGTACAAAAAGTTCCACATCGGCTAGGTAGAGGATCGAAAAGTCCTGAGAAACTTTCGTGCATGTTAGGATATAAAACTTACCCTGCCAATAGAGCATAATTTTGAATCATTACATCTTTATCAGGTTTATTAAGTTATCATATTTTGTTTTAATTTGATATAAGTCTAATATAATTAAACAGTTCATAATTATGTTCTATTGGTAGAATATATTTTAGATTTGCCACAAAAATATTAATAAGTATTAAATTTGAACTAATTTTAATTAAAAATACTATAATATATAAAAGCTTTATACTTATATTTTCTTAGCATAAACAGCCACAAATTTTAATTGAAATTGAAAATATCAAACAACTATAAAAGTTGTTTATTTTACACACTTTACTTGCCCTTTAAACAACTTTTTTTTTTAGTAAAACTTTACATCAACGGTCAAAAGACGACAACTATAGTGTTTTCTGTCTCTCTCTCTCTCTCTCTCTCTCTCTGTCCCCTCTCTTTACTTATCCCACACATACAAGATATATATCGTCTAATACTAATCCTTTCTTTGCTAAAAAAATTAATAAAAAATAATAATAAAACTATTTATACTCTAATTTCTTTTTATTTTCACATGGAAGACCCAATGGGTAGAAAATATAAAAGAAGGACTCTAATTCCTTTAATTTCCACATGTAAGACCTAAGGGTTGAAAATATAAATAAAGAAGAACGTAAAAATCAAGTGACAAAAAAGGAGAGAATTTTTCTTTTTTAACATTTGGCGGAAGAGAAAGGAAAAAGTAGAGGAACTGCCTAAGCAAATCTGTAAAATAAGCAAATAATGTGTAACTGCTAGTAAAATGGTTGCTTCATAGTTCATGTCTATGTCCTTTGTGCATCATCTTTTCCCCTATTTCTTTTTTTTTTTCATGACTTGAGAGGATTAAAAACTAGTAGGTCAATAATTTTTTTTTTACCTATTTTCTTTTCAATTTGCTCTCTACTAAATAACTCACCATACTCTTTTTTAACTCTAAAATATCTTTACAATTTTTCTTTACTGCCACTTTTACACACTACGAAATATAATGCACTAAAGCTTTTCTCTTTTGGATATAAACTGAGAATTCTACAGTAAGGAATAAAAAAAGGAATAATAATAGAACTCTGTTTTTAACAATTTGTCAAATTTGCACGCTAATATGATTTTAACCGGATATAATATTTAATATCATGTACCACCAAGTTCAATAAAAATAAAAATTATAAACATAACCCTATTTTTAACAATAAGATCTGTCAAATTTCATACTAATGTGATTTTAACTAGATTTAATATTTAATAACATGTAGCACCAACTCTGAAAAATAAATAAATAAATAACCTGTACTACAAACAAGGTTTCTCAACCATAATCAGATGATAATAATAAAAAAACCTCTACCATAAAAAGCACCCGATGACTGTTCCAAAGGACTTAAATGAAGCTTTTGAAACGTTCAATCTTGTCTAGCATGACTGTAATTCTTTTCTCCAAATCCCTTATTTTTCAGACCTTGACTTGCTGATCCTTGCCAAACTTTGACTTGTACGTGGCCACTTGCATCAATATATATGTGTGTCTATATATATATATATATAGACACACATATATATTGATGCAAGTGGTATAACCGACACCCTACGAAACTACTATGGGATATATATATATATATATATATATATATATATATACATGTATATCCAATGAAACCACTCTTAGGTAGGACCGTATAAAAGTCCACGTACAAAAGAAACTCCAATGAATTTTAGGATTTAGCCACAATTGGTATACATACACACACACACAAAAAACCGACACCCCTATGAAACTACCATATATGGGATAGTCGCATGATTTTTTTTTTTTTTTATAAATTTATCAAAATGTACCTTCATTTTAAAAATACTAACACTAATCCTTCCGTCATTCTAATCACATAAAATCCATATTATATTCACTATAAGAAAAACTACATTTAACGACATATTATTTACGACATGTAGTTTTTGAATGTCGTTAAAAAGTACATACAACATCTCCCACAAACATGTCATTAATGACATTTAAAACAATAATTAACGACGTCTATATAAATGTAGTATTAAAGGTCTCATTTTAACGATAATAATTTAGTGTCGTTAAATTATTTGACGACAAGTAGAAGATATCGTCAAAGTCTTGGAGATTCTACGACGCTCCTTATAGACGACAACTTGATCAATATCGTCTATAAGTGGTGTCGTAGAATCTCCAAGGCTTTGACGACATCTCTTACTTGTCGTTAAATAAATTAACAACACTAAACTACTGTCGTTAAAAAGAAAGCTTTAATACAGCATATATGTAGATGTTGTTAATTATTGTTTCAAATGTCATTAATGACATCTTTGTTGGATATATCGTTGTATGTACTTTTCAACGACATTCAAAAACTATATGTCGTAAATAATATGTCGTTAAGTATTGTTTTTCTTGTAGCAATTTTAGGAGATTTTAAGTAAATAGTACACTAAATAATTAAAGTAAATAATAGGTTATAAAAATATTTGTAGCTGCTTTTACTTACAATTGGCTTTGTAAAAGTGTTACATACTACAATTTCCGTTATATTTTTCTAATCACACAAAACACGCTCCTAGGGATGTAAAATCAAATAGGAATTAACTACGAGTAGCAAAAAACTAAAGATCAATGCAACGTCTTTTACAATTTCTATCTAAGAGAAACGTCATTAATTTTATGAAATTTTTTTTTGGTGGACAATTTTATGAAATTTAATTATGACTTTTTTGTACGAATAAGTTTCTTTTAATATGGCGTCAGTGGTGGATTTTTTGTGATAAGAAAAATATGAGGATGGATTTTGACTAATTAGAAAAAAAAGGATAATCTCATTTTGAAAAAAAAATGCAGAATACAAGAAATTTATGCACTACAATCATCTATTTAATTCTTTTTGGGTTGAATACTACGCGAAATTTAATTATTGCAAACAAATGAAGTAAATAAAAAGGAAACAAAGCATTTTTTAAAACTTTGATATAGCTGCGCAGGAACATATCTCTACTGAAAGCAACAATATTCGTTCATATTACCCATAGATGATGTTGGAAGGAGAAATAAGTAAGCCTGTTAGATCTGTTCTTAATAATTTAATTAAATTCTAATTAATTAAATTATTGAAAGCAACAATACTGAGGAGAAAATGGAGAATCCCTTATTTATTTAAGTCCAACTGGTGAATTCATGTGATTGTTCAATATTTGGCGCGACCCCATAGAGTCGAGCTTTCCGAACCACATAAAATTTTATGAAATCTTATTTTAGTTTATGCTTACGGTAATTTAATTAATTGGATATTATTTAATGTTCATGATATCAAAAAATATGTAATATAGATTTTGATTTATTCATCTCTTTATTAGAGACGTAATAAAAGAAGAATCATTACAATCGGATGTCAAATAAAGAAGTTGTAATATTTTCTTGCTTAAATATAGGAGAGAGAAAAAGTAACATTTATTATAAAATATTGCTTTAAATTGAAAGAATTTATGGGAGGAAGAACTTTAAAAAATGGACTCACAATCATGTTGAGTTGATTCAATTGATTTGAATTTTGCCTATATCAAACACATATTTGAGCTATTGTGTACACTCTAAATCCAGTAAATCAATCCAGTACATGAAACAAACAAGGCCTAATCACTAAAAATAAGATTTTACATAAAGAGTGTTTAAGAAATGTGATTGGAACCGAAACTTTTAAACTGAAAACTGTAGCATATAAAAACTTTACAATACCTCACTTTTTATGATTATTGTAGCATACGAGAGCTTTAAGAAATTACCCTTATAGTCTTTATTAATTTGTTATCAAGGGGGTTGTTATCGTTGGAAGTGACCGAGAATCAGTTGGTTTAGAGGGAGGTGGAAAATATAGAAAAATCAAATTAGAAAAATGATTAAATGAGCCAAAGTTTGACAAAAGCACAAAGAAGTGTGGATGCCCCTTTTGCTTTAAGGGCAGAGAAAGTCAGCAACTGATGATTGGATTTGGATGGTAAAGTTTTTTTTTTTATGTGTAATGCCCACCATTTATCTGCAAAAAATCTTGAGCAGCAAAAAATCTTGAGGGGGATTTATTTGCAGGAAGGTTAACAAAACTCAAAGACTGTAAAAGACTTATTTTGGGCACATCCTGTAAACATTGATCTACTAGTTTAAGAATTAAACCATGCACCAATACAAGAAATCTAAAGCAACTTTGATTTGCTAAATTAAAGATAGAACTTTTGGGACAATTTTTCCAATAAATTAAGGAATGTAATATAATTATACCGACATCGAGTTGTTCTACCTGATCGGCCACTTCTTAATGCGTAGCCGAACTACGCCAACATGTTGACATTCTTGTGATCTGATTTTGTGGGGTGAAACTCTACAAACCCAATTACCCCCCATAAAAACAATCAGAGATTGCTTCAACAACTTTAATAGAATGCTCAAGCAATGGACTACTCAGACTAAAACATTGACACAAGGACTGCGTTAACTTTCAAAAAATTTTGCATTGTGAATGATTGCAGTCCATACCTGTCGACTTCAACAACTAACTTCCAAGGAAATTGTCTCTGATAATTCAACAGAGTTCCCGTGACAATAAATTCAAAGTCCAAGAGGCAATCCATAATTCTGGTACGATCTGATCCGTCCATCCCAGCCTGCCGTTACAATGACCAAACCCCATGTTTGAGGACAGCCGACCATGCCCTGGCACAATGACTTAAGAAACTTTTGCTGTGATTTACATTTTGCAGATGACACAGCCAGTGAGTTTAAACAAGGAAGGTTCTCCTCTGGCCAGGTCGCGGATCCCTTGGAGGCAGACTCGGAGAAAAGTCCATTGCCCAGTGACAAGTGATTGTCTGATGAGAAAAGCAATTCCTTTGACCCTCCTAGTGGGGCAGCAGAAGGACCAAGAGATGCAAATTCTCCTGATGTCCATGTACTCGGCAGAAAATAACTCCGGCATGTTCTACTGGACCAAGGAATAGCAACTGAAGCGCTGTTTGAGAAGAAATGCTCACAAGCCCAGTGGCTCTTTGGCTGAGTGGTTGGTCCATCCTCACTCCTATGGTTCCACATGTAGACATTAGAGTCCTTGCTTGCAGAAACAATGTGCGCTCCGTCGTTAGTGAAAGTTGCAAATATCTGACTTCCTGCATTACGAAGCCCTGAAGATGGAGAATAAAAGAATTAAAAAAAGAAAACATATTGGAATTTCTATAGTAGCCACAATTCATGCATAACTAGATGATTCCGATAAGACAGTGCTAGAGACTCAACTCCAATCCCAACGTTTCATACCAAGTCATATGGCAGTGAGTTGTCATGTTTTCGTTGGTAAATACAATCTTTTAATATTAATTGACGTGTCAATAAAGAACGGCATCTCACATGTCATGTCGATTGGTTCAAATGTTGGAAATAGAGTTAGTATCCCTAGCTTATTCTCCTAATAGATACAAAAGAACAACCACCAACCTCGGTATTTGCCAATCACATCAACCTCATGAAGAATACGAACTTGCGAATCAGCAGAGGTAACCATTAATTTGATGGGATCAGTTGGAGAAAACTGATGAAAAGGACAAGATAATACTGTTTAACACATGAAAATGAAGCCAACTGAAAAAAAAGACAGACCAACGGGTAAAAGAGAAATGACAGAAGAAGGCAACCACCTGAAAGCCGGTTATCCTCTTTTGTGGTGACTTCTTCTTACCCTGCAAGGATATTTGAGCATAAAGTTGCAGACGATCATCTGATAAATTCAAATCACAGCAGTTAGCATACACCAAAGCAATTATACTACATATCCAGCAAATAAATTATCATATGTACAGTTATTCCAGTTTGTGGTTCCTGCATGCACATAGTGAACAAAAAATTCTTCTAAATAAAGGAAAAAAGGCAGAAAACTTGAGACAGTAACCTCATACGTTATAAGTTAAATTAGATCAATTAATAATTTTTACAAGCTTTTTATACTCCTTTCCTGCAAGCAACATTCAGAAAAGGACAAAAGAAAGAAAACGGTACTTCCAATTTAATCTTCGACTGCTAGAACTTCTAATATTGATCCTAAGAATGCCAAGCTACAATCCACTTTCACCCTCATAGAACTTGTAATATCGATCCTAAGAATGCAAGATTTTTTGACTAATCAATATTTTTTTTAACTCACCTGATAAATCATAAAAGTGGCAATCACCATTCATGGAGCCAACAATTCCTCCCTGCACAATAAGACATTAAGTTAAGACCCTCAAACGCTAGAATGGCATTTCAAGTAAATAACAAGGGAATACATCTCAAACCTTTCCGTCAGGATGATAACAGACGGCTGTTACTATTTCAGTTACATCAGTCCAATCAACAACTTGACAAGCAGGAATTCCCCAAATGCGTACTTTTCCATCTATAGAGCCACTGATGAAGGAATTATCATCGATCGGATTGAACTGAATACACGTAACTGCATCAAAGAAATATCATATGGAGAACACTTATAAGGGAAAGAAATCAAAACAGTCTTCATATTGATTATTATAAACAAATACAAGTCCAATTCAATGTAGACTATGGAAAAGAGAAAACAAGAAGCAAAGAGCATACCATAGCTATTATGAGAAAAAACGTTTAGACAATGGTCACATCCAACTCGCCACAATCGAACAGTCTTGTCAACAGAGGATGATAGCAGATGCTGTAGAAAGGGAGATCGTTACTAAACCTCTAGCTAAAAGCACTAGAGAGAATAGGATATAATCAACCAATCAAAACCACTTCACTAACCTCATTTTTTGACCATGAGAGATCCAAGACCTCGCCGCAATGCCCATGGAACTCGTGAATAGGTTTCTCCAATATCCGGAAAATTTTTTGAGGGAAAATGACACAAGTATTTCCTGTAGCCTTCAATTTACCCTTTTTTTGGGTATTGACACTATAAGGGACGACTTCAGAAAAATTATTAACCTTAAAGTACGCATACGAAGAATCAGTACCAAGAATATCAAATTCAGCCGATCTCTCTGACTCCATCACCCGCCATACACGCACAATTCCATCTTCACCAGCGCTTGCAAGGTACTGACCATCTGGACTGAATTTCATTGTTAAAATTGACCCCTCATGGGCTGGTATATCTTGTAACATAAAGAGGGCTGATAATTCTTTGGATCGCTTTCTGTATGATCTAACCTTAACTGCTGAAGCCCTATGTGCAACAAACGGATAAGCACCATAGCGATTGATGCTAACAGCTTCCAATTGTCTATCAACAATGCAAGCCGCGGCACCTATTCTCTTTAACCACCTTCTCTTTGCCTGCTTTCTCGCCACATCAGATATGAAAGCTTCTTCAATCCCTTTCTGCATCAAACGCTGAACTAAAGGAGACATGCCAAGACTCCTATCAAATTCTTCAACTGTAAGCAAACGGCCTGAATCCACTTTACGAAGTCTCCTCAGCTTCCCATCCTGTCCAAGTTCATCCACAACAAACTCTGCCCCATCATCCAAATTCCGTATCCTGAAAGCAAAGCCCTCCTCCCTCTTCCCATCTACCAATTCCCTTGCATCATTTGATGAAACCGACACAGAGAACTGACTCGATGAAAACGCATCGTCAGTACTCGATGATCCTAAAACTGCACCACTGCATTCAGTGATTCTATCAATCTCCACCTCCAACTCATCACAAGACACAATCCCGGAATCTTTTATTGTCATTTTCTCCTTGCTCAAACGCATCCACCTTAAAAATTTATCACGCCGTTCTTGGAAACTCATTTGGCTACTAGTCCAAACATCATATCCCACGCTACTACCGGGCAAAGAATCAATGACCCTATAATCACCATCAGTATCTTCAGGGCATTCAGAGCTTGAATCCGACACAGAGGAAATGTCCTCCCGAGTGTCGAAGAATCGGTCCACTTCCACACTTATGCTTCCCATGTTTTGTCTAAATCATTAAACCCCATACAACCACAACCCCAAATACTTCATCTTTCAAAAACACCAGGCAGAATGAAGCACCATCCAGGGACAAGCCTGACTAACAACAAAACCCCACGAAAAAAAAAAAACACACACACACACACAAAAACATGATCAGAAATTTATCTCCACAATCACATCTCCAAAATTCCGACTCAAAGGTACAGATCCCAATCCAAAACTGAAAACACGCTAAAATTTACACGACGGAAATAATTTAAAGAACCAAAACTCTTGACTTAAGACAACGGAGAAAAGGGCAACGCAAAGCGTATATAACCAAACCAAGCATTAGAGAAAATACACATTTTCACATACAAGAGAGGATGCAAATCACAACAAACAAACAGCAGCTAATTTAGATGAACTAAAATAAATAACAGCTCAAACCAAAAAATGAGTGGGGAAATGCAAAAAATGATTTGGGCACCTGGGATTTCTCTAAAAGTCCGTCAACACAAGAAACTAAACCAACCCATCATCGAGATCATACTTCCATGGCTACTTTTCCAGCTCAACCAAGCTGTCGCTCTCTCTAGGAGAGCGCCTAGCTAAGGAGCAGGCTCTAAAAATAAATAAACAAACAAAAAAAAAAGGATAAAACCCACAAAGGGAAAATGAATAAATCTTGCTTAAAAAAATAAAATAAATAAATTAATAAAGAAAAAATTCGAGGACAGTGAAAACTGAAAACGGGTGGCCCGACGACCAAGATTTAAGACCGTGTTTGTCTCCGCTAACCAACTGTTCAGCTTTTTTGTGCTATTGATTTACCCTTTCACCTCTCCTTTTGTAAAAAATAGTGATTAACGTGTGTCTTTATAGGGAGGCAAATGATTACGTATTACATATTTATTTGCGACAAAGGTGCACATGCTTGTTTTTTTTAATGGTTGACACATCATGCACGTGTAATTTAATTAATTAAGTATTCATTAGGCCCTTGGTGGTGTGGCAAATTGGGACTATGAGGAGATAATGGAATATTATACGACAATCTCAAAGTACCAAATAGAAGATTTCAGGAAGGAAAAAACAAGAGTAAAAGTCAAGCTCTTTAAGAATGCTAGATTTTCTTTCCTGGTATATGAGTACTCCTATTTAGCCTAATGAAGTTAAAACCATAATATTAATAAAACAGTAGATTTTATTTTAAAAAGTACATTATATATTAGATTGGGACCTATTATTTTATAAGTAGTAGGGTTTAAATTTCTTGACGATGAATTTTTTTTTTTAATTATAGAGTTTAATACTGAAATGTTATTTTCTATTAAAAAATAATGAAATATTGTTTACATGATTATCTAATTATTTGGACTCTTTTCACTTAAAAAAATATATATAGTTGAATTGTGGTTGTAAACATAAACTAGTGGTCATATCATGTTTGACTTTACCAAAAGTTATAAAATTTAAATCATCCACTCTAAATTCGATAAAAAAAAATGCAACAATTATACATCTTACTAAATTTGCATCGAAAAGTAAATGTTTATTAGGTAAGTATCTACAGAGATATTATTGGAAAAGGTAAAACCTGTTACGTTTATGTCAAAAAAGGCTTTAATATGCATCTTATAAACCAAGAAAGCACATAAAATTTCATAAAAGTTATACATGGATAAATATTAAGGGTGTTTACGAATAAAATTATATGGTTTAGGGGTCAATCCGTAATCTAATTATTATATATTGAGTTGGAAACAAATTTCAATCCAAAACCAATCCATGAGAGTTTCAATCTAATCCAATGCAATCCGCGGACGGTTAATTTTACATATTAGAACCCGCAGGTTCATAGATTGGGAGTCTAAATTAATTAAAAAAACAAAAAAAAAAGCATAATATGACATAACATAATTCATTAAAACCCAACAAATTACAACCCAATCAAATGCAAGTTGAATAATAAAAGAAATTATAGCATTATAACAAACAAACATAATAAAATTAAAAGAAAGTCTTCCTACAAAAAGAAAGTTTTCAGTGGTACTTAATTGTCAATGACCATTTATTTTAAAAAGACCATTAAAAAGCCATTTGCCTTTATATCCTAAAATGTTTTTGAATTGGCAAAAGCTTTACAATTACCTTTTATGTTAGTTTATTAGTTTCAACGTTCAAAAGTTGTTTACATACTTTTAATGAATCAATATTCAATGATCAATTATTTATTAAGATAAATCAATAAGTTACCAAATAGCAATCAACACCATACCAGAGTCAAATTTTTAACATTTAATTTAGCAAGAAATATGAACATTTATTTAATGTAGGTTTTAAAAAGGGTCATCCAGAGCACTTTCACATTTTTAAACTTATAAAACACATCTTTTAGAAATTATAGTTGTAGGTATATTAGAAATATATATATATATATATATATTAATGTATAAATTTTGAATATTATATATATGGGAGAAAGTTCAAAATAACATATTTAGCCTCAACTTTAGTAAATAATGTCATCAGTTTCAAAATGTATACTGAATAACATATTATGAGAAATTAAGTAATATCTTATGAGAAATTGATAACAAAAACACCAAAATACTCCACCTCTTTATATTCTATATCTCTCACCATATTCCCTCATTGGCACCGCCAGCAGCTGAAAAATACAAATTTACTAAGAAATACTGTATTTACAATATAAATACAAAAATTCATCGACAACTTCACCGAATAGCGAGTGGCTAAGAAATACAACATTTACCAGAAAATGCCGTACTTACCATCTAAATACAAAATTTATTAACAACTTTGTCGAACCACCAACGGTTATGTAAATATAATATTTATCAAAAAATACTATATTTACCATATAAATACCAAAATTCATTGACGACTTCATCAGGCTGCTGACGACCAAGAAATACAATATTTGCTAAGAAATATCGTATTTATTGTGTAAATACAAAAATTTACCGGTGACTTCACCAAACCGTTGACCTCGGGAAAATACAATATCTACCAAGAAATACAGTATATATCAAGTAAATATAAAAATTCACCAGCGATTTAACCGAACCACTAGCGGCTTGGAAATATGATATTTTACTTAAAATATTGTATTACCGTATAAATATAAAAATTCACTGACGTCTTTGCTAAACCGTCGGCAGTTGAGAAATATCATATTTCAATTGAAATACTGTACTATTGTGTAAATATAAAAATTCATCGGGGACTTTCTCAAACCACAGAAGATCGAGAAATACTGTATTTCACTTGAAATACTATATTACTGTATAAATACAAAAATTCATAGACGACTTCGCTGGATCATGCGGCGATGGAAAAATACAATATTTCTCTACAAATACTGTATTAATGCAGCCAAAAAACACGATATTTCTCTAGAAATACTATACTTACTTGGTAATATTAAATTTCCATATAAACAAAAAATGTACTGGCAACGTTGCTAGACATCACTAACACCTGCGACGTCGACGATGGTCGAAGAATGCAACCATGGCAGAAAAGAACAACTACAACATAAAAAATATATATAAATAAAAAAACTGATAAAGCAAGAGTTAAAAAAAAAAAAAAAACGTGAGAGAATTTTTTTCTATGTTTTCTTTTATTTTCCTAGATCAAAATAAAAAAACAAACAAAAGTAGACAAAAAAACAAAATTATTTGTTTCACACAGATCAAAGCACAACAAACTCAAAGTCCATTCAGATCTAATTCTAGCTCACAATCCAGTCACGCTCCGAAGCAGCCGCCTATGCGAAGGCCCTCTGATAACACCGCTCGCCTCCTTGCAACCAGACCGAGCCGATCATCGTAACTTCGGTACCGACGTGCTCGTCAGCAGCTCGTCGCTTTAAGATCTAGCAACACCAGTAGCCTGCTAACTCTGTCTTCAATCAACTTGGAATCCGTCAGCATGCAAAACCTTGGAACTTCACCGCCGTAGACAACAAAAACATCGTCACTCTTCTTGATCATGATTACGATCACGACTCCACTGGCCATTCATCCTGCACTCGATGATGCTCCTCCTCGAGTGTTCCTCGTTGTCTTACTTCGCAATGCTTCGACCTCTATGGTGGTGATGCAGATGCCACCGTCGACAACTGGGTTGGTAGGTGAAAGCATGGCAGTCTCGGCTGCCAAATAGAAAAAAAAGAAGATGAGAAAGAAAGTGGGAGTAAGAGAAACAAAAATGAGAGAGAGAAAAGAGACAAAAAAAGATCTAAAAATCAAGGGTAGTTTTAATTACTTTAAAATACTAATTTATTTAAATCTGCTATAATTTTTACATTTTTAAAAGTTTTAACATAATTTATTAAGGGAGTAGCAAAATTTGCTATTTTGTATAATTTCTCTATATATATATCGAATTCGCGGATTATACAGATTGAGAGATACTTGATCTATAATTCAATCCGTATATATCAGATTAGGAAACTCCCAAGCTAAAACCAATCAATATATTTCATAATTTAATATAATCCAATGGCAGATTGGATTGAATAGAATGGATTATACAAATTGACGGATTTCGTGAACACCCCTAATAAATATTATTTTTTCAAGGGGTATAAATATTATTACATATAATGATAATAAAATCTTTTCATTAAAAAAAAAAACGCTTAACTATAAGATATAATATATTGCTTTATCAAAAAGATAATGCACCAAAAAGAAAAGAGTTGGAAAAAAAAAAAGGCTATGAAAAAGGCATAACATTAGTAGTTGTAAGGTGGTCTATGTTGGCTTTGTTTACAATTCAAGCATCTTATTCATGAATGTTAAAATTTAGGCTTTTTTTCGTACGTATTTGTTAACATGGAGAAACAGCAATAGCGCACGGGTCGTGAGGAGTTGGTGGTAGGATTTACTATATTTTGTTTAGTAAAATAACCACCAAGATTCAACACTCATATAAATATATATATATATATATATATGTATAGATTATACAATATAAATTTCGATTCAGTCTTTCTAGTCAGTTCTTATGTCTCCATTTATTCTTAAAAGGAAAAAATTTCGACCAATATGATTAAGAAACAAAAGTAGAGAATAGCTTTAGAACTTAGATCCCCGGTCCCTTTTTTCTATCTCCCTCTTTGTCCCCCTAATCAATTTTAGACACCTTATTAAAAATGACAACTTAATTTTCACCAGATTCTTCTACAAAATCGGTGTTTCCCCAATCGATTTCAGACACCTCATTAAAAAATACCAGCTAAATTTTAACCAATTCTCCCATAAAAAATGTCATTAATTTCTGAAATGATGGTAATGACATTTATTAAAGTGAGGTCTACAAGATAAAAATCTTCTTTCTCATTCCTTTCTGATATCTCCCGTCAAAGCTATTATAATTTTTTATTGTTTTTTCTTCTTCCTTTCTGTTGAAAGTGACCCTTCACTATTTTTTTGTTGGGATATTTTTTCTCCTTTTCTGCTTTAACAGTAATAACTTTTAGTGGAAATACATATTAAATTTAATACTCGCTCACATGTTGTGCATGGTTCGATCAGTCCCAAACCGCAAGTTTTTGGGACCGAACTACTATGGAGGTTTGGCAAATTTGGTCTAGTCTAGTTTGGACCATGGTTTGGGACTTTTTTCAATGATTTATGTGATTTTAAAATTAGATTTTATACTTCTAAAACTCTAGCTATAAAACAAACACTAAAAAAAAATAAGTAACAAGTAACAAAAATAAAACACCAATATAAAAAGATGCAAAGCAAAATATAAATAATACAGTCATCTAAAATCCACGTATACATGGTTGATGCATGAAGTAAAGGTCATGAAAAATAGAGAACTAGGATTTTGATAAAAATGTGTTGTTTTAAGGAAGGGTTTTTTAATGGGAGGGTATTTTTTAATATTTAATATTTTTATTATATAGATAAAAAAAGGGTCCAATCTAGTTTGGATTGTCGCTTACAAAGTTTCAAATCAGACCGGACAGCTAAGAAAAGGTTTCAAACTGGATCAGACTGTTTTTTTAATAGTCCTCAAATAATCCACTCTCAAAGGTCTGGTCACCGTCGAATTGGTTCGCTCTGATGGTATGATGGTTTTTCTATATAGCCCTATTATATACAAATCAAATTCAATATTCGGACTCTCAAAAAAAAAAAAATCAACATTCGCTCACACAATACCATTCAAAAAAGTCTAAACCCCTGTTTGGCATAGTGGTAGGAACCACGGTTCCCACCACAAACTTAGTTATGAACAATATAAAACTCTCACATGCTACAGTAACAATTTAAAAAAATACTACAGTATAAAGCTCTCACATGCTATAATAAAAGTGATTCTAACCAACGATTCTCACCACTTTTCAAACACCACATAAATTATAGGGCTCATGAACCAAACAAAAAAAATAGTGAAAGGTCACTTTTAGCGTAAAGAAAGAAGAAAAAAAATAATAACAAATTACAATAGCTTTGATGAGAGATATAGGAAGATAGGGCGAAAATGAAACGACCCATCTTTTCGGCCGTCACTAAACTTTCTTTAAACATTGTTACTTGTAAGAAAATACTGAATTACAAAAAAAAATTTCTTTAAACATTTAATATTCTTTAAAATGTAATTAAAACTGTTGCGATCCTTGTCGCTATTTCTCTTGAGACATCGCTCAACATTTGCCTTTAAAACCCTTTCAAATTGTTTCTTAAAACTACTAAGAAATATTTACTAAATATAGCTTAAAACATCACTTCATAATTTTATAACACAATTCGTACAATGTATCGTAAAACTTTTGAAAGCATTTCTTAAACTCTGATTTCCTTAAAAAAAACCTTGGAAACACTACATTAAATAGTGTAAAACCTTTTCTTTGCGTCGCGGAAGCAAACTATAGTGGTATCCATTCCTACATCTCGCATCTGCCCTTCCACAGCACCCAGCTCCTCTAACGGGTCTTACTGGTCATCCATATATTACCTACAGCATGAAAAACTTCTTATGAGCTTACGCTCAGTAAGTTCAAACATAAACTCACAAAGCGTTTAAACATACTTTAAAACTTTTATCATAAAAGCCTTTCTCTTGAAACATTTTTCATAAACGTACTTTATAAACATTCTTCATAAAACATTTCTAAAACGTTCCTCATAAACGTTTTCATAACACGTTTGAAACATTTATAAAACGTTTTTCATAAACGCTTTCATAACAAGTTTGAAACATTCATAAAACGTTTCTCATAAATGTTTTCTTAAAACATTTAACATCAATCCTTAGAATGCATTTCATAAAGCATCCTTTATAAAACTTTTCTTATAACCAAGAAAATCTTTTCATAAACATTTAATACAGAACATTCCTTAGAATATTTTTCATAAACATAACTATGTTTTCCATAAACGTTTTTCATAAAACATTTCTCAAAATATCTCTCATAACATAACATATAAATATTTCATAAAAAAAAGGAATTCAAGCAGAATCAAAATGCATGATTCCATTTATGCTCAATTATGAACTTTCAATTATGAGCATTTATGAACACTCTTATCTTACTTTAACTTACTATTTCATTTCTTAACTTTCCTTATCTTGCATTCACTTTCCTTATCTTGCTTTAGTGTTCGTACCAACTCATTAATCATGAGATCATTAACATGATGCTTCCCTTGCGAAAGACTTGAGACCATCGATCACGTGGTCATGTACCTTACATCTTAGAGGTTAACTTTAACTTTACGTTCATTACCTCATAACACAGAGGCTGGTACGACACTTTTCTTTTTGTCCTTACTTTACCTTCTTATTATCCTTTGTGAGCATGTCAAATACAGTCATATCATATGCAAACATAATTGCAATTCATAGCTTGTACGATAAAATCTATTGCACAACAAATGCAACTAATTGCATAATAAATGCAACTCATTACGTAACAAATGCATCATGTAATGCAACAACCTTTTGCAGGTCATAACATGTACTCTAACATTTATTGCATGACATATGCAACATGTAATGCAATCACATTTTACAAATCACAACTTTTATTTCGAAACTTAACTGAAAGCATAACCAATGCATCATAAAGCTTATAGCTTTAATTATAAAATATTATGCATTGTCAAAATGCAAAACATACTTTAAATACTTTCTGAATCATAACTTGTACTTTTAAACACGTTATGTATATCAATATGCAAGTATACTTTAAACATAACAATTGCAAAGTCATTGCAAATCTTACATTGAACTTTTAAAACCATTTGCATAATAATGTAAATAAACTTTAAAATTAACTTGCTAAGCAATTGCAAACACATTTGCAAACATATAAATAAGTATTTGAAAAATCTTTTACTTCATGTTGTAGGTGAGGTCTGAACTTACCCATACTATACTCTAGCGTTCTCTATTCCTTTCCTGTCTCATTCCTTTCTCGTCCATTAGTCGGCTTCTGTGTCCTAATCATACGACAGCTGACTCATTAATAATCTTTCTATTTATCAATCCACTCGATTAATAATAAAACGTAAGCATTAAACATGCATTTCCTTTATATAACTTCCTGTCTCACTGGCGGTTACGTTACTGAATGTATTACGAAACATTTTTCGTCTAATAACGTTATGCTATATCAGAGTGTCCGGCTCCGTTTTAGCCTTTTTGTAAAAATAACGATTTTACCCTTGGCGGGTTTTTCGTCCATTTTCTAACTTAACAACACTCATTACGTAACTTAACATTCCATTACATACATAATATGGAAAAATTCTCACTAAAAAACGTTTTCTGACATCGGGCGTTTCGGGTCCATTTTGGTCATTTTTCATAAAATGACTATTTTGCCCTTCGTGTCATTTTCCTTCATTATTTCCTTAACTGAACTTTAAATCCTTAAAACTTAGCATCCATAACAATGCATTAAATACGATTCATACTGTAAGCGAGATTGCCACTTACTTAGACTTTGGGCTACACGGGTCTGGTTATACCTCGTTGTATCAACAGTATGTGAAGTATCCTCTATAGTGCTCCTTGAGCGACCATAAATGGCTAGGAGTGCTTCCTGGAGATCATACATTCTTTAACATGTCATTCTAGACTCCGATAATGCAATTTGAATCGCCTCGATCCACGTGCAGTCGGTACCAGATGATTTTCATCGGAGTGAAATTAGCTCGAACGAAGGTCACCGTTGCGTTCAGAGCTTCGAAACGAGTCGGGAGGGGGTCTCAGATCGTCGATCGGAGGTCCAAATCTTAAAATCTCAATTTGATGATTGACCGACGGTTGACCGGCGTTGACCGCCATCACGTGGCTCCGTTGGCAGCTGGGCTTAAGCCTACCCCCCTAAATCGACTCTCCTGAGTCCATTGGTGGGGTCAATTTCACTCAATTTAGCCTCCATCTAGACGAATTAGGCACGGGTACCACGGCCAAAACCGGTGGCTCCGTTCACGGTATTCCGGCGATGCTACCGTGAAATTGACTTGGGAAAAAGCTTCCCCAGGTCCCTCTGAGCAGTTCCCCCATGGTGGGGCTACTCAACACCACCTGGAACGGCGGTCCCACCTCCACCACTGAGGCGTCCCAAGGCAGAGGCCGTTCTTCACCTTCCCGTGGTGGTTTCGTGCAATTGAGGGGCTGAATGTGCTCCTCTCACTCCTCTGAGTGTGGTGGTGCCCTCAATTTGGCACAATTTGGGCTGAAATGACAAACCCGAGCTTATCACGATGGCGGTGGCGGGCGTTGGTCATCCTCCGGTCGACGGTTGTGCTACCATGCTATTGAGTGGGGGCTTTTAATGGTCGTCCCACTCTGATCGTTTTGGCACCAACGGTGTGCCTCACTGCCACCGGATACGGCGGCTCCGACGAGGGTGCCACGGCGACGACGGGGGTGGTCCGTCGAGGCTGATCCAGCTGAAATTGAGCTAGGAGCTTGGTACCTTTTTGTTCCTCTCATCACGCTGAGTCCATAGACACCAAAATCACCTCGATTGGTGGTCGGACGACGAAGATATCACGTTGAAAAAATATGGGTCTCACCGCCACTTTGGGCTACGCGTGAGCCCTCCTCCCGCCGTGTTTTGGGTTGCTGAATACACCGTTGAGCTCAGCTCATCGAGAGCTTTCCAACGGTGTGTGAGGTGTCAAAAACAGAGCTCAAAATCTCAAATTCATTTTTGTGAGGAGAGAGAAAGTAGAGAGAAAAAGTAGAGAAAGAGCGCGAGTTTATCCTGAATTTTTTCTTTTTTTTTTCTTTTTTTTTCTTTGCTTTTATATAAAAAGTGTGATATACACTTTTTATATAGCCCAATTCTGTACTGTGTGACTTTATAACAGTCCAATTCTTACACTGTATTACTTTTACAGTGTAATTTTTATACTGCATAATTTCATCAGTGTATTTTTCTTACACTATATTATTCCAATACCATATAATTTTCATGTTATTATACAATATTTTTCCTTAAATCACGTTTTTCATCTCAATTTAATCCTTAATTTAATACATTTTTAGTTCATTAAAATTCATCCTTTGTCCCTTTTATCTGTCTTTCTTTGTTCCTCCAATCAATTTTAGACACCTTATTAAAAATATAAACTCAATTTTAACCATATTCTCTCATAAAAAATGCCTTAACCATCATTTCAAAAAATAACTATGTTTTTTATGAGAAAATCTAGTTAAAATTAATTTGGCATTTTTTAACAAAGTATCTAAAATTGATTGGGAGAACATCAATTTTTTTATAAGAGAATCTGGTTAATTGAGTTGGCATGTTTTAATAAGGTGTCTAAAATTAATTAAGGGATAGAAAGGGAGACAAAGAAAAGGAACAGAGGATCACGAAATAAAGTCTTATCTTTCCTTCCTTCTTTATATCTCCTGTTAAAGCTATTATAATTTTTTTAAAATTTTTTTCTTCTTATTTTATGTTAAAAGTGATCCTTCACTATTTTTTTCGTTTGGGTTTTTTTTTTTCCATAAAAAAAACTTTGCACGTCATGAACTACATATTTTGGACCTTTTTTTGAACAGTATTGTGTGAGTAGATTTTTTTTTTTTTTTTTTTAGCACAAATATTGAATTTGATATGTATATAATGTGAGTAAATATCAAGGCCCTGTTTGTTTTTTTTTCTCAAAATTTTTAAAAATGTTTTTACATGTTTTTTAAGGCAAAAATTTTAAAAACACTCTCAACACAATTCTTAAAAAATTCTCATTTTCTAAAATAAAATATTTTCACATATTTTAAAAACAATACTGAACGACCCGTAAATTTAACATTTATTTTCACAAAGAGTTATGACTGTTGAAGCATATTAAGGATCCGTTTGGCTCATGGGTTCCATAGTACTATGGTTGCAACTATTTTGGATGGAATATTATTGCAATATTCTATTTTTGGAGGGAATATTTTAAATTTGGTGTTAAGTTATGTGTGTTTCGG